>CABHPQ010195838.1:0-20588 GCA_902168405.1 Peromyscus aztecus | reverse complement strand
ACACACACACACACACACACACACACACACACACACACACACACACAAAACTGTTTTTTCAATTTTAAGATTTTGTAGTTTTTTGTTTTGTTTTTTGTTTTGGAATTATAGGCAGGGACCACTCTGTCTGGTCAAGGCTGGGGTTTCCCATAGAACTCTCTCTCTCAGGAACATCCTTGGTGTAGTTGACCAAGTACTTCAAGGCATCGTGATGGGTCTATGACTTGACTCCATCTAGTCTCACCAAAGGTTTGAAGTGAGCCTGGTCTACAGAGTGAATTCCTGGCTAGCCAGAGCTACATAGTAACACACAGTCTCAAAAAACAAAAACAAAAACAAAAATAAAATCAAAAACAAAACAAACAAATAGAAACCAGACCAGGCTTGCTGGCTCATGCTCTTGATCCCAGCACTTGGGAGGCAGAGGCAGGCAGATCTCTGAGTTCAAGGCTAGCCTGGTCTAAATGGTGAGTCCCAGGACTGCCAGGGCTGTGTAGAGAGACCTTGTCTCAAAGCCAAACAAAACCCTTTGTGTAGCTAGAGTTTTCCTGCCTGGCCCACAGTCAGGACAAATCTCTGTCACCTGCCAGTCCCACAGCCACTCAGACCCAACCAAGTAAACACAGAGACTTATATTGCTTAAACTATTTGGCCTAATGGCTCAGGCCTCTAGCTATCTAGTTCTTACATCTTAAATTAATCCATTTCTATAAATCTATACTTTGCCACGTGGCTCGTGGCTTACTGGCATCTTCACATGCTGCTTGTCATGGCGGTGGCTGGCAGTGTCTCCGTCACTCAGCTTCCTGTTCTCTCAATTCTCCTCTCTGTTAGTCCCGCCTATACTTCCTGCCTGGCCACTGGCCAATCAGTGTTTTATTTATTGACCAATCAGAGCAATTTGACATATAGACCATCCCACAGCACCTTTGTATTCATTATACAAAACATGGCATTTTCCTGTTTTTCAACAAAATAGTTACATAATTGCCATCCATATGTTCACATAATTTGCACTGTGTTAACAATAATAGCAAAACAGACAAAATAGAGCCAGTGTACTTACAGTCACAAAGGAGATCAGACTGCGCCTCCTGAAAACATGCAGCTTTGGCACAAGGATTATTTTGAGCCATGGCCTTTTTTTCTTTATTATTGCTACATATATATGTGCAACCCGCTGAGTCCGTTCAGTGGCGCTTGTATGCAGATATTTTCAGGGCTGACTACATTAGGGGGTTCATCTCTGGGAAAGACAGATTGTCCCTCTCCCAGCAATCATTAATGGACTGCTTACCTTCTTCTCGAGGTGGGGCTCACGAGATTTCCCCCGTTCAAGCTGGCATGTCAACTGGCGGAGTCACGTGCAGGTCTTGCTTAGGCGGCCATATTGTGGAGGTTCCACGGTGCAGCTTCCCTGTTATAGCTAGAAGACACAATTTTTTTTCCCCCTCGAGACAGGATTTCTCCATATCAGAAGACACAATCTTACAGCCGACTTCCTGTTCCTCTGATGCTTAGGATTCTTCCTCCCTCTCTTAAGGCCCTAGAAAGCCAGGACTGAGGTGAGTCTGTATAAATAATCTCACTAAATAACCCTCCTCTCTCATTTGTTTTCCCCTCATATTTCCCATAATTTATGGCTTCTGGAATTCTCTCATTCTCTCTCTCTCTCTGGTTTTTTGAGACAAGGTTTCTTTGTATAGCCTTGGCTGTCCCGGAACTAGCTCCATAGATCAGGCTAGCCTGGAACTCACAGAGATCCTCCCTCCTGCCTCTGCCTCCCAATTGCTGGAATTAAAGGCATGTGCCACCACCACCTGGCTGCTTCTGGAATTCTAGTCCCTTTCCCTTTTCTTGTCACCTGACAATTTGCCAGTCCTTTTATCAATGGTGGGTATGAGTCTCAGGTTCTAACCTCCTGGTGTCTTCATTTCCTGGGACTTCCCATGCTTATAAGAATAAAAGCTGCCGGGCATGTGGTGGTGGCACACATCTTTGATCCCAGCACTCAGGAGGCAGAGCCAGGCGGTGTGAGTTCGAGGCCAGCCTGGTCTACAGAGCGAGATCCAGGACAGGCTCCAAAACTACACAGAGAAACCCTGCCTCAAAAAACGCAAAACTAAAACCAAGAAAAAAAAAAAAAGAATAAAAGCTGGTGCCAAAGAGATGGCTCAGTGGCTACGAGCATAGGCTGCTCTTTTAAGAGGACCTGGGCTTGATTCCCAGCACCCACAAACCAGATTACAACCATCTGTAACTCCAGTTCAGGGGATTTGTCAGCCCTACACATAAAATAAATAAATAAAAGAAAAAAATACTGTTAAATGAAACTTTTACGTCTTTTCTCCTGTTAATGTCTCTTTCCTCAGTTTGGTTTTCAGGCCCCAGCAAAAGAACCTCTAAATATGCAAGGAAAGGTTTTTCCTCTTCTATGCACTTCTTAGTGAAAGGTTTTTGCACCCCAATAAGCCTCTCTGCCAACTCAGTAATCCAAATCAGACCAAATCAGACCGAATTAGAAAAAGCCCTGGTTTAATGGGTAAAGCATTCCCAGGTGATTCTCCAGCCCCCTAGACAGGAGATGGGGACGAGAGACTGAAAACCTCGTGTCTATTTTTTGGGATACAGCTTATATATCCTGTGGGAGTGGTCTTGAGCCTCTCCTGGGGAGGAGCCGTGTTTGGCGGGCTTTGAAGGGGTGGATTTGGGAAAAGAGATTGGGGAAGGGAGTTGAGGTGGAGCTTCCACCAGAACATTCCAGACTCTTTGGATAAATGGCTGCCAGGGTGCCAGGGGCTGAGGTGGAGCTTCCCCCAGAACACTTAGATTTTTGTTTATGTTCTCCTTATAGAAAATTTTAAACATTTTTATGAATTAGATAATAGAGTATAAAGATCTTCCTGGACTAGGGGATGGCTCATCAGGTAAGTGCTGGCTGTGTGAGCATGAAGACCCAAGTTCGAATCCCCAGCACATGGATAAAAGCTGGGCTCGGGGCCAGCCGTCCTTTACTCTCAGCTCTTTGGACGGCAGAGGCAGGCAGGTCTCTGTGAGTTCAAGGCCGTCTGGGTCTACATAGCAAGTTCCAAGCTGCCCAAGGGTATATAGAGAGATCCTGTGTAAAAAAAAAAACAACCAAAGCCAAAACCCCCAAACAACAACAACTGGGCGCGGCAGCATGCTTCTGTAACCCCAATACTGGTGGTGTGGGGCTAGCGAGACCGGCAGGTCCTAGGGGTTGGCCGTCCAGCCAGGCTAGCCAATCAGTGAGGCCGGAGTTAGTGAGAGTCTGTGGAGAGAGCTTGAGGAAGATATGTGACTTGACCAAAAGGCTCTACTTGAGCACACATGGGCAAGCACACCCATACACACACACCCCACACCCATACACGCACACCTATGCACACACACACACTTAAATATTTTAAAAGGTCTTCCATGTACCCTTCATTTAACCTCAATAACAATAAACTATTGATCACTCTTTTTTTAAATTTATATTCCCCAATTCTATCCAATTATTTTAAAGTACATTCTACATAGCATATAATTCTGTTCATGAGTATATTAATATGCATGTTGAACAAGAAGGACCTCTACCTTAATGGTGTTTTCATGTCAAACAATAATTCTTTAGTATTAGATGTTAATTTTAAATGAATTTCAGTGAAATTGGAGGAATTTTATTCTGCTGAGGCAGCAGTACCTGGCAATGCCAATACAATTTCTAAATCAATACTCACACTTGAAAATGAGCCATAAATTCCACATATAATATTTACACATTTTAAAGAAGGTGAAATAATGATAATTATCGCAAAAATTTTATGAATATTTATAATATAAATTCTATTACTTTCATTGATATTTTTGCCAGCCCCTAAAGCAATGTGTATCCATGAAGTATTGAATTTTTTGTTTCAATATTTTTTTTTGATGATAATATATCGTAATGAAAAACCAAAAGAACACTCTGTGGTTCATTTCATTCAAATCTCATTTGAAGGAGACCAGACTGCTGTCTTAGAATGTATAGAAAATAGGCATATTTAAAAATAGATGCAGATTTGCACATGAATTTCTTTTTAATCATACTGTGTTTTTGTCTCCTCATTCCAATTTTCTCTCACTAGAATCTCATTTTTGTTGCGTATTCCACATTTGTATTTTTCTCCAAGAAAACATTGTTTGAAGATTTCAGACATACTCCAAATTATTTAAAAAGTAAACTAGTCAAACATATCTGTGTCTTCTATAAGGTTTGTTGTCGTTTTGTTTTGTTTTTGAGAGAGGGATTCCCTCTGAGCCCAGGATAGCTCCCAACTCTGCCTTAGCCTCGGGAATACTGTGAGTTAGGGCATGTGCTGCTCTTCTAGCCTTTTATGAGCCTTTTCTAGCACTACTAGGAAAACAAGCAAAAGACCATACCAAGTAACTGTGGTTGACACAAGAGCAAAAGTGTTTTCTAGGGGCGAGAGAGATGGTTCAGTGGTTAGGTGTGTATCGTGCTCTTCCAGAGGACCTGGGTTTGGTTCCCAATCAGGCGGCTCACAATGGTCTGTAACTCTAGATCCAGGAGAATCCATTGTTTCTAGTCTCCTGCACAAGGGCACCTGCACTCATGTGCACATACGCACATACACATAATTAAAAATAATAAAAATGAAAAAAATTAAGATAGCTGTTTAGAAAAACATCTTGGCGGGGAAGTGGTGACCCATGCCTTTAACCCCACCCAGCACCTGGGAGGCAGAGGCAGGCAGATCTCTGAGTTCAAGGCCAGCCTGGTCTACAGAGGAGTTCCAGGGCAGCCAGGGCTACAGAGAAACCCTGTCTCGAAAAACCAAAACCAAAGCAAAACAAAGCAAAGAACCAAAAGACATCTTCTACTATAGACCACAGTTCCTTGTCTAGTCCACAGTTCTCTGCTAGTTCATTTAAGACTCCTGGTGATGCTCATTATCTTGTTCAAATTAAATGTAACAACTCCAGTGACATTTTAAATGGCAGAGCCTGTGTCAGAGGACACTGATTTTGAGGTCATATTTGGTGTGTATTTAATAAAGATGATCCAGAATGTGTTATACTTTTTTAATCACTCCAAGGAATGTCAATACTATTGTCAGCCTTGAAGCCACATCTAGGGACATGTTGACAGATACTTAATAAATTTACATGCATGTGTATTTTGATATGAAGGTCCTTCTTAAGAGCAAGGACCCCTCTTGCCTGAGTGTGAGAGTACACTGCAGACAAACAATAAATGTGAGTATTAATAATACCTTAGAATACAAATCTGCTACATTTTTGAAGCGCTTCCATCTGTACAATTTCTTTTGATCTTCCTAATAGCTGGGTCTTCAATAGGGTAATTAGAGACAAAAGACAGAGGTGTAGAGAGGTGAAATGATTTATTTAAAATTATGCATTTAATTAGCAAGAGAACAGGAGCCATAACAGACGAACCCAGGGTTCTCCACACACGTCTTCCTGTGTATTAAACTATTCTTACTATTCCTGAGACAACGTGACCTGAGAGTTGGACAGGTTGTGTGTTTTTCATCTCATAAGACCCTTTGGATTTTAGTACAGAAAATAAATATAAGGCAATGGCTATAAGGAAGCCACACTCTCCTTCATGTCTGTTCAGCCCGCATGGGGCCAGTATATTCATATTGACCAATGTTTCAGAAACCAGAGATTTATCTTCTCTCAGGGAAAGTTTCACTTGAGTAACACAGAATAAATCTTTGAGAAGGCGAGGATTGCATTCTTTAACCCATTCCTAAGTAGGAAGCATGACTTTGGAAGATAAACAGGATCTTCTAAGGGCCAGGTCTTTGGGAGTAGTTATCCCTTAGTTCTTCTGTGTAGATATTAACTTGGAGTACAAAACATGGGTGTGGAAGCGAATATCATCCCCTTTTAATTACACAACCCAGGTTTCTTGCTGACTTCTCTGTTCAGTTTGCCTAGGCTTACTTTGATGTCACTGTCCTCCATTCACGTAGATCTGAGATCTCAAATGCTTACTGAAATCTTGGAATTTTTTTTTTTTTTTAAAGATTTATTTATTTATTTATTTATCATGTATACAGTGTTCTGTTTGCATGTATCCCTGCAGGCCAGAAGGGGGCGCCAGATTTCATTACAGATGGTTGTGAGCCACCATGTGGTTGCTGGGAATTGAACTCAGGACCTCTGGAAGAACAGCCAGTGTTCTTAACCTCTGAGCCATCTCTCCAGCCCCGAAATCTTGGAATTTTTTTGTTTTTGTTTTTTCTTTTCTTGACTTTTTAGTACCTTTCAATTTAGAATGTATCTTAATAGCATCTTAGATGAAATAGACTATTACAGACTGTTAACAGTAGTTCTGTATGTGCTTTTTCTTTTTTTCTTTTTTTTTGTGAATTTGCTTATATCTTTAATAAATGATAAAATGATATGCTATATATACACGAAATGGTTGTTTTTAAAATAAATCATTTTGTGATTTGTTAAGAAAAAAAAAAAAAAACTGGCCTGAAGGCAGAGCCAGGCAGATCTCTGTGAATTTGAGGCCAGCCTGGTCTACAGGGTGAGTTCCAGGACAGGCACCAAAATTACACAGAGACACCCTGTCTCAAAAAAACCAAAAACCAAAAACCAAACCAAAAAAAGAAAAGTTTTAAAGAGTCAAAATACCAAAGGATCATGAGATTAATAGCAATAGAATAACCCCTTAATTTTGGTTTTTCTTCTGTTCCATATCAGGTGGCTCTTCTGACATGATACAGAGATTTTGAATTTTCTTTTAACAAGCATGCTTAGGTTTAGAGAAGGAGAGAGCCACACCCCAACTTCAAAGCCAGCTTTAACTTTTTTTGTTTTGTTTTGGTCTGTATGTGCTTTTTCAACAAGAATAATATATTACTTTTATAATGAAAGCAAATTAAAAAACCCTGTCTCTGACCAGGCAGTGGTAGCCCACGCCTTTAATCCCAGCACTTGGGAGGCAGAGCCAGGCAGATCTCTGTGAGTTAGAGGCCAGCCTGGACTACAGAGTGAGTTTTAGGAAAGGCGCAAAGCTACACAGAGAAACCCTGTCTCAAAAAACCAAAAAAAAAAAAAAACGAAAAAAACCAAAAAAACCCAACCCAACCCAAACCAACCCAAACCAAAAAAAACCCCCCAAAAACCCTGTTCTCTGTCTCTCTCTCTGTCTCTCTCTCCTCTCTCTGTCTCTGTCTCTGTCACACACACACACACACACACACACACACACACACACACAAATAGACACAAAATGCCAGGCGTCTGCACCTTATCTCTTAGTACTGAAAGGGCCCCGGGAATGTAATGACAGCAGTGCACATTTTGTGAAGTTTTATATTGGTAATGGGTTTCACAAGCCGTTACATGTCAGCCATTGGCATGGTAGTCCTGAAGTATGCCGCACAGCAATTAGCTGTGAATTACCCAGGATGTAAACACTCCTCAGAGCTAGTTCTTTGTCTTATTGTACTATAATTGCCTCTTTCTTTGATCCCCCCCCCCCCATCAGAGTGGGAATTGAACCCAGGTCCTCTGAAAGAGCAGCCAATGCTCCTAACCACTGAGCCATCTCTCCAGGCAGGGTGAGAGCTTCTTGAAGGCCAGACTGGGCTCACTCTTTCCTGATCCCAGTGTCTGATACAGAGTCAAACCTATCAATAAAACAGAAGAATGAGTGAAAGGCTCCTAGGCACTCTGTACGCATTTTCAACATCATTTCTCCCCATGAAGTTTAGCAGTTGGCTTCTGCAGAGGGTGTTTATTCTCTGCTATGATATGGCCTGTTGGCTTTCCTTTGTGAATGGTGAAGCATGATCAAGAAATGATATTTCCAAAAAAGCATTATTATATTTTCCCCACAGGCATCTACAGCTTGAGTTTTCTGTTGTCAAATCTGTTAATCTATCTAATTATTATGTAAGTCAAGAAATACACTTTCCAGTTTGCTAATAAACTAAGCGTAGTCAGGCATTGCTTAATGACAGGAATAAGTTCTGAGAAATGTGTTGCTAGGCAATTTCAGCATTATGTCAACATCCTTGAATGTATTTACACAAATTTAAATGGCTATGACATCACTAGGTGATAAGATCTTGAGGGACCACCTCTGCCTAGGCAGTCTATCATTAACCAAGTAATCAGTACGCATTGCATGACTCTATCTTACTGAGACAAGTTGTGAATTGAGGAAGTTTGAAATATATTTAACATTAGTTTGAATTTAATATTAATATCAAAATTGAAGAAAAAAATTGCCAGTGAAAAATTCTTGTGATTTCCAAAGGTTGTGTGTGTGTGTGTGTGTGTGTGTGTGTGTGTGTGTGTGTATGTGTGTGTGTGTCTGGCAGGGAGCTGGAGGAAGCCAGAAGACAGCATAGAATTGACTGGAGTTGGAGTTGCAGGCAGTAGTAAACTGCTTGTTGTGGGTGCTGAGAACTGAACTCCGGTCCTCTGCTAGAGCAGCAAGAACTCTCCAGCCCTTCATTGGGTTTTTTAACCGTGGTATAGTTCTTGTATAGATAAGGTCTGTTTGTCAAGGTAAAGGTCTGAACATATCTTTTTAACAGGACCTGTTCCATGAATAAAAATTTAAAAAAAATTGGTAACTCATGGAATGAGAGAAAAATCCTTGCAAGTCGTGTATGTGGTAAAGGATGACTCTCCAGAATGTATAAACACTGATAACAACAACGGGGAAAAGCAACTGAATTTTAAAAAGGGCAAGTGACTAAGTAGACGTTTCTCTGAAGACAAATGTCCGGCAAGCAGGTGAAAAGATGCTCCATACCACCCATCACTGTGGAACCCCAAGTCAAACCACGATGAGGTACAACCTTACCAGTAAGGATAGCTATGAGAAAACCAAAAATAAAGATGGTAAACAACAAGGGTTGGCAAGCGAAGGGAGAAATTGGAAACCTGGTGCTGCTGCTGTGGTAAGCAACAGGGTAGTTCTTCAAAACGCCCAACATGGAATTACCCAACAAAAGAGTCCCAGGCAGCCACCTGAGCAGCATTTGAGCCCATAAGTCCTCACAACATTATTCGCAGTCACTTAGAGGTTAAAAACAACTCAAATGTCCATTGACAGATGAATGGACACATAAATGTGGGCTTCTGGGAAATAATTTTCCGTCTTAAAGTCATTCACCTGCTGTCTTAGTTAGGGTTTCTATCGCTGTGAAGAGACACCATGACCATGGCAACTCTTATAAAGGAAAAACATTTCAGTGGGCTGGCTTACAGTTTCAGAGGTTTAGTCCATTGTTGTCATGGTGCAACATGGTGGCATGCAGGCAGACATGGTGCTGGAGAAGTAGCCGAGTGTCCTACGTCTTGGCTTGCAGGCAACAGGAAGTGGTCTGTTTCATTGTCTGTAGCTTGAGCATACATGAGCTCTCAAAGCCCACCCCCACAGTGACAGACTTCCTCCAATAATACATCTATTCCAACAAGGTCATACCTCCTAATAGTGCCACTCCCTTGGAGTCATTTTCTTTCAAACCACTACATTCCACTCCCTAGCCCCCAAAGGCTTGTAGCTATATCGTAATGCAAAAATGCATTCAGCCCCACTTCAAAAGTTCCCATAGTCTATTATAGTCTCAAACTTACTTAAAAGTGTAAAGTAAAAGTCTCTTCTGAGATTCATGCAACCTCTTAACTGTTATCCCTTGTAAAATCAAAATAAAAAAGCAGATCACATACTTCCAACATATAATGGCACAGGATATACATTACCTTTCCAAAATGTATGAAAAGGGGCACAGTGAGCACCATATTGGACCAAAGTGAGACCGAAAACCAGCTGGGCAAACTCCAAGTCTGCATCTCCACGTCTGACATCGAGACACTTCAGATCTCCAACTCCTTTCAGCTTTGTTGACTGCAGCATACTTCTTTTTCTTGGGCTGGTTTCCACTCCCTGTTAGCAGCTTTCCTCAGCATCTCCAATATATTGAGGTCTCCAAGGCAATCCAGGCTTCACCTTCATAGCTTTACACAGTGGCTTCTCTGGGCCTCCATTCAGGGACACCCCTGACACATGCCTGGTCTCAGTGGCTTTCCTTAGTTGCTTCTTGTCTCTAAAGCCAGAACCATGTGGCCAAAGCTGCCAAGTTCTGCTGTATGCTGGGGCTGGAACAATTACTTCTTCACCAACTTTCTGTCCTGGAACTTGCTCTGTAGATCAGGCTAGCCTCAAACTCAGATGTCTGCCTGCCTCTGCCTCTGCCTTCTGAGTGCTGGAATTAAAGGTGTGCACCACCACTCTTGGCTCTAAGCTTTTCTTCAGTTCCTTTTCACAAGTTGGAAATTTAGCTGGGTGGGATCTTGCCCTGAGGCCACCACTCCCTTTATTCCATTTCTTAATCTGTTTATTTCCTTGAACACAGGATTTAGCTCTAGTCCACTTCCTGGTGCCGCTTTTCTCAATCTGTAAATTTTGTATTTTTCCTTGTTCAGATTGCTCCTTTTCATTATAAATCTTAATTAAAGGTAACACTAATAACCATACAACAGAGTCTAGGCTGCTTTGAGATTTATTCTCCAAACGGAATTAATTCAAAACTTTTCAGTTTAGCCTCAGGCAGACAGACTCTTTGGACAAGGGCAAAAAAAGATATTCTTCACCAAAATACCACAAGATCGGTCTCTAGGCTGAGTACTAAAATTCTTCTCTGAAACATCTTGATCCAGGGCCCACAGTTCAAATCACACTCAGCACCACTGTCTTCCATGTTTCTACTGGGAGGGCCCATTAAGTAGCACTTGAAGTATTCCACTGCTTTCCTAACCCAAACTCCCAAAGTCTATATTATTATAAACAAAAACATGGTCAGACCTATCACAGCAATGCCCCCAGCCCCTGGTACCAACTTCTGTCTTAGTTAAGGTCTAGTGCTGTGAAGAGATACCATGATCACAGCAACTCTTAAAAAGGAAAACCATTTCATTGCATGCAGACAGACACGGTGCTGGAGACGAGAGTCTTTACCTCTACCTGCTGTCCTAGATATTCTAGAGGATGAGGCAGGAGAATTGCTTAAGTCCTGTATTTGAGGCTATCTTGGACAACATAGCAAGACCCTGGTGTCCCCCAAAATTAAAAATAAAAATGAGGAAATTTTAACACATCCTTCAACAAGGATGGACTGTGATGTTGTTACGCTATGTGAAGTAGACAAAAAGCAGAAATACCTAGAGCGATCAAATCATGGATCTAGATGGTGGGATGGAGGTGCATTGGGGCCGGGGGAATCCGGTGGAATGCTCAGTGGGTGGAGACTTTCAGTCTGGGAAGATGGAGTCTTGGAGATGGTTGCGTTACAGTGTTGTTAGTATTTACTACCCCTGCTCCTAAAGACGTGAAGACAGACTTTACGCTCTGTTTTACCACAATAAATGATGGTTAATAGTTGCATAGGGTGTTAGAATTTGCAAAGTACTTGTGGCTTGTATGGTCCTGTTTGTTCCCCACAGTAACTGAGGGGTAGTAAGGGAAGTTATTATTTCATTATGCAGATGAGCAATTGATAGCTCTTTTAGTGTAAGCGGACTGCCAAGAAACACGACGCTACAAAGGGACAGAGTCAAAATTAGAATTAGCACCTGAGACTCCTCCCCACGCCCCAACAGGATCTTGCTGTGTAGTCCAAGCTGGCCTCTGGCCTCAGCCTCCTGAGAGCTGAAATTATCAGTATGAGCGCAGAGGGTTACTGGGCGCCGACAATGGACACTGACTCGGATTGATTAGCTGATGCCCCGCCTTTTGCTTGGACTGCATGCATGAAGCCAGATTCCAAAGAACAATCTTGAAAGGGCTTTCTGAAAGACACGGGCAAAACAACAGGCGCAGAGATCATTAACCAGGATCACAATAACGTTATGAAAAGCCTAATAAAGACGGAGATTGAAACAGCAGCTAGGAAACACTCCACAGCCACACCAATTCCTCATCTCGGCTCCAGCTCCTCTTAAACAAGTTTTAGCGATGCCACCTTGCTGGATTGGCATTTGGATTTCGTCAAAGACGCTTCAGAATTCATTTGTAGGCTGTAAGATGACTCGAGAATGTTTACAATCGCTGAGTTTTACAGTCGCCACACAATGTAATTTGATCAATGCCCAATAGCTTCTTTGAAAAAGTTGTAATTAAAAAAAAATATAGCAATAGGAGGAATAGCAAGGCAGACTTTTTTTTTTCTTTTTACATCAGAGAACAGTGTTTGCATTGTCAATTAACGCTCATAAAAATCTTTCCAGTAAATTAATTACGGCTAAGAATGAGAAGGGGTTGGTAAAGCAACTATGGCGCAGGAAACGCAGCCGGCTGTTCTTTGAACATGGAACACTGTTTTCTTTTCTAAGTATCCTACAGTCCCAAAGCACATTCACATGTGTCCTAATCATTGTTGGCAGACTGTGGACTGAGGGAGGGAAGTGTCTGGTGTGTAATATTAATGCATCCTAGTGCATCCAGCTTCATTGTATGGCAGGCTGAGAGCTGAAATTTTGTGGTGGCAAATGTTCAGATCTAAGTGAATTTGAGGCCGGTCTGGTCTGATTCCTGAATTCCAGGCCAGACAGTGCTACATGGTAAGACCCTATCTAAAAATAAACAAGAACAAACAAACAAAAACCAGACAGACAGACAGACAGATCAAACCAAACCAAACCTAAACACCCTGTTTTAAAATATTCTTGGACCTTTTAAAGTCTACATTTTATTTTTTACTTCTCTGTATGTGTGTGTCTACATGTGTGTGCACACATACCTGAAGAGACACCAACCCCCCCCCCCCCCCCCCCCCCCAGAGGAGGGTGTTGCTCCCTTGGAGTTGGAATTATAGGCAGTTGTGAGTTACCCTATATGGTTGCTGGGAACTGAACTCTGGTCCTCTGCAAGAGCAGCAAGTGCTCTTAACCACTGAGCCATCTTTCCCTCTCCTGCATTTTCTAAATAAGCATGTCTTGCATCTATAATGGAATAAAAGAAATTTTATTTTAAAATAGTGACAATTAAAGAATAAGGCTATAGTTCCACATTAGAGTGCTTGCCTGGTAAGTGCAAGGGTGTGTTTCTGATCCCACCATGCCCCCCACTACTCCCCACTCCCACCCTCCCCACTCCCCCGGCACTACGAAGTAAATAGATAAGTAAATAAATAAATAATGAAATAACGATGGAGAACAATGTAGGCCAGATGTGTTAGTCAGCTTTTGCTACTGGAACAAATCCCCGAGACGAATCAATTCAGAGGACGAAAGGTTTATTTTGTTTAGATCCACGGTTGGTTGGTCCAGTTGTTCCGAGCCTGTTGAAGTACAATCATACATCATGACACAGGCATTCCGTGGAAGATGCCTGTTCCTACCCTCGTGTGCTGGAGAACAGACAGAAAGGAAGAGGCCAGAGTTCCAACAGCTCCTCCAAGAGCATGCTATGACCTAACTCCTCTCCAGAGGCCTACCTAGGGAAAGTTCTGCCAACTCCTGGTAGGCCCATGAGCCTCCACTACTGCACAGAGTAGAGGAGACCTCTACTTAAGCGCCTCTCGGACCAATCTGGGCTGGATTCATTTTGTTTCCTAACACAGGTCCTGGTCCATGAAAAATACTCATTTACTATTTCTAAGTGAATAATTCTTCAGCAATAAAAAGTATTTTTTTTTTTTACCCAGCAACATAAAAGCAAAAAGTTGGTTTTTATGTCTTGTTTTGAGACAGGGAGCAGAATCTCACTAAACAGCCCTGGCTGGCTTAGAACTTGCTATAGAAACCAGGCTGGCCTAGAACTCACAGAGATCCAGCTGCCTTTGCCTCCTGAGGCCTGGGATTAAATGAAGCCCAACAGATAAAAGCAATTTTTTTTTTCAAGAAGATTTTCTCAGATAGCAAATATCTGACTTTGAATTTGATCAGAAACACAGCAAAAGAATTATTCAGGACCATGCCACTGGGGAGATGGCACATCCCATGTGCCACAGAACAGGATACCAGACACCACCTGTCCTGGAACCATACCTTTGCCCAGGAGACAGTCTGGCTTTCTGATTGCTTATCCCATAAACTAAGACTATTGATACATGAAGAAAATCTCAATTTTTATTTGTTTGTTTCCAGTCGGCACCTGTAAGACCAGTTAATTGGGGAAGTAGAAGAGAGTAGTGATCTTTAATCAGTGTTAGAATGAAAAATGCCTTGATTGTTTTCCTATTTCTAAATTACCTTTTTCCACCAGTACTGGTCAATGGCCACACATTTGCTGTGGATATCACTCTGTATAAATAAAACACTGATTGGCCAGTAGCCAGGCAGGAAGTATAGGCGGGACAAGTAGAGAAGAGAATTCTGGGAACAGGAAGGCTGAGGCAGAGAGACGCTGCCAGCCGCCGCCATGACAAGCGCGATGTAAGGTACCAGTAAGCCACGAGCCAGTGGCAACTTATAGATTAATAGAAATGGATTAATTTAAGATATAAGAACTAGATAGCAAGAAGCCTGCCGCGCCATACAGTTTACAAGTAATACAAGTCTCTGTGTATTTACTTGGTTGGGTCTGAGCAGCTGTGGGACTGGCGGGTGAGAGACATTTGTCCTGACCATGGGCCAGGTAGGACTGGAGAAAACTTCAGCTACACACATTAGCTAAACGAAAACCATTCAGTCGTCCTTAAAGACCAGCATTAGCCCAGCCAGCAATCCTCAACTACAGACCAGTGGCTGCAAGCAGAGCCCACAGTGGTTGTTTGGAGGGGGTAGAGAGGTGTGGCAGAGTTATTGAAAAGCCACACATTTGCAAGAAAGAGTATGGGAGAAGGGGAGTCAGCAAAGAAAGCCTCCTTTCTGGCTCTTTGGTACTGTGGTCAGGGGTCGCTGGTACAATTAGATGGTAGGGCTGGCGAGACGGCTCAGTGGATGAAGGGGTTTGCTGCTGATGCCTGGCAACCTGAGTTTGCTCCCTGGGACCCACACGGTGGAAAGACAGAACTGACTTCTCCCCATGTGCATCCGTGGCTCACACATGCGCCCATGAAAGTACACAGGCCCAATGAATAAATAAGGTTGGTACTAAAAAAATGTACTTGATCAGCCGGGCGGCGGTGGTGGTGCACGCCTTTAATCCCAGCAGTTGGGAGGCAGAGGCAGGTGGATCTCTGTGAGTTCCAGGACAGCCTGGTCTACAGAGCGAGTTCTAGGACAGCCAAGGCTACATAGAGAAACCCTGTCTTGAAAGCCCCCCCCCCCCCAAAAAAAAACAAAAACAAAAAACCAAAACGAAACAAAAAAACCAAAACCAAAACCAAAATGTATTTGATCATTTTGCATTCTTTTTAAAGTGATGTCATGTATATTTTCTTCTTTGAGTATCACCCAGGACATGTAAGGTGATAGAGGGCGTTATCTACAGTTCAGGGATGGAGCTCACAAAACAGAAAGAAAAAAGGTGATTTCCTAAAATCAGTGACAACTCAGGTAGCTGTTTGGTGCTCCCACCACCGGACTCTTCTTCCAGCTGTCTTCTGCTGACTGCAGAGTTCTTTGTTTTTGTATTTTGGGGGGAGAGGAGTCGGGGGTGGCTTTTGGTTTTAATTGTTTATGCACAGGGATAACTAGAAACATTTAGGTGGAAGTGATAAAGAGTGTCTGCTTTGAACAGCACTGACACTTGTCAAACAAGTAGACAAAGGGAAAAAAATAATAAAGTGGACGTAGTGGTACATGGCTGTAATCCTGGCACTGGGGTAGTGGAGGCCAGAAGACCAGGAGCTCAGGGACATTCTGGCCACATGAAGAAGTCAAGACTAGCCTAGGCCTCATGAGACGTGGTTTCAAAACAAACAAACAAACAAACAAACAAACAAACAAACAAACAAACAAACAGGTATATGAAGCGGTATAAAAAAGTCTTTGTTCTCTGAATTATAAATAAAAACATTAAACAATATCACAAGTGAACACGAGGCTATAGAGATGTATGTGCGCAAGAGTTGCTGAGGAGGCATGGTGGGTGAAGGTGCTTGCCACCAAGCCGCCTAATGACTTGAGTTTGATCCGCAGGACTCACATGGAAAGAAAGAATTAACTCCCACAAGTTTTTATGAGATCTCCACATTAGTGTCGTGGAACGTATTTGCACATATGCATAAATAAATAAACGTAATTTAAAAAAGTGTATGTGCTCAAAACATAGCTTTTTATTCATTTCACTTTGCTAAAAATATTTGTTAGCTCTGGAGTGGAGACAGACAATTCACTAGTCAGGAGCTTTTGTCGTGTGGCTTCTTTACATATGCCAGCACTCTGCAGTCTGCAGGGCATGGCATTGACTGGGGGCTGGAGTTCACGGCAGGTGACCGGTCTAGTATGTGTGCACTCCATGCTCCAGACTGATGCTCCGCTATACTGCAGCTAGCTAACAGTTCGTGATTGCTGTTCGGCCTCACAGAGCAGTCACATCCGACTGTTGCTCACTATGGCTCACCCTATCCTTGTGCCAGGGTGAAGTTCCCTCCCAGGTATCTTTTAGGGAGCAGGGCAAAGCCTTCTTCTCATTTTAGCTTACCTTTGGGTCTGTCCAACATGGTCCCCTGCCGCTGGAGGAATTCATTCTCAAACGGTGGTCATAATACCTGTGTCTGTCTACTTTGCCTTTTACTACTTTCTACACACACACACACACACACACACACACACACTCGTCAGTCACTTCAGACAGCTTGAGATTTCTCTTTTTCTGGCTTCTAGTGAAAAACTCTGTGACGTGTTTGATTCGACAGTCCATCTCTCCTGAAGTAGTTGTTACAATTATATACCGCATTCTCAAAGTTTGGCTCACAAAGCTGTTTTTCATTCTCTCTCTCTCTCTCTCTTTTGAGACAGGATCTTGTGATGTAGTCAGCATAGATTGAATCCACTCTTGCCTTAGACTTCAGAATGTTGAAATTATGGCTATGGCTTGGTTTCAATTTCTTTCCTTTTGTGTTTTTGAGAAACTGTCTTAACTTTCTGTGTCACTGATGAACTTGAAGGATGAACTGAACTCCTGACCTTCCTGCCTCTACCTCCCAACTATTAAGATTACAGGTGCGCACTACCATATCAGGTGCGCACTACCATATCTGGCTTCAAAAGTCTTAACGTTTGCTCAAAAGTCTCAGTTTTGAAGTGAAAAGCAGAATGCAGGCTGTTTCCCACTCTTTTCTTTCTTGCCCTAATAATCCTAATTATCTGAGGAAAAGAATGCTTTATACAGAATGGGGAGTGGGGGCACACACACACACAGAGTGTGCAAAAGAAAAAAATCACAGTAATAGAGTTAAAAAAATACCTTCCTCCTTATATATGCATGGAAAAACAATCTGGAAAAATACACACCAAAAATGTTAATAATGGTTCTCTTTGAGTGGGCTTTTCAAGTTGTTTTATTCATATCCTTTTATATTTTCTTAATCCAAACAAATTACACATGCATTGTTTCCATATATAAGAAAGTCAATACAATATCCTTTGGCTGGAGTGAAGTGGTAGAGGCAGGGAGTACACACAAAAACACATTTAAAATGTCTCAAGACTGAACCCCCAATTCATTGCTAAATCAGCAATTCAGCTGAGATTATAATGAATAGCCACTGAGTAGCATTTAATTTTCTTCTTTGAGTTATAATTCTTATCCGATACAATTTACCCCTTTTAAGTATCTGTTTCAATGGTTTCTGGTAAAGCCATAAAGCTGTGATCGATTATCAGTATATAATTCTAAAACTTTTTCAGAACCTCCAAGAGAAGCTCACTAGCCAATCCCTCTTTGCAGTAGTTTGAAGGAAAATGGCCCCCAAAGGGAGTGGCACTATTAAGAGGTGTGGCCTTGTTGGGGTAGGTGTGGTCTTATTGGAAGAAGTGTGTCTCTGTGGAGACAGGCTTTGAGGTTTCAGAGATGTTCAAGCTATGCCCAGTGAGACAGAACATTTCCTGTTGCCTTCTGAGCAAGAGGTAGCCAGCGCCATGTCTGCCTGCACACCGCCATGACCGCTATGCTCCCCGCCATGATGATAATGGACTCAACCTCTGAAACTGTAAACCAGTCACCATGATGAAATGTTTTCCATATAAGAGTTGCTGTGGTCATGGTGTCTCTTTATAGCAATAGAAACCCTAACTAAGACACTCTCCCCACAGCCCCTGGCAATCCCTAACCTGTTCTGTTTCTATGGAATTGCCTATTTTCAGCCACCGGTGTTGATTTCTTTCACTTAGCATTATGTTTTCAAAATTTTCCATGTTGAATCACATTTGTCTTGATCTCCCTTTCTGAACAACCTTTCCCTTGGTGCTGCAACAATGCTGACCCTGTCCCTTGCCTTTTGCTATTCATGCACACGGTTACAGAAACAGACTACTGTTGGTCCAGCATGGCAGTATCTGCCTTGTGTTAGGCTCTGGTGCACAGAATACTAATTGACCATCAAAAGTCATATTTGGCTTTTTGATAGATTATTGTGGTGGGGGAGTAGGGTCAGGTTAGGTCAATGACTTAGTGGTCTTGGCATCTGAGGTTGATATTCTGTAGGGAACACAGTACAAGCGTCTTCTGAGGACTGAAGGTTGCTGATGGAGTAAACACGTTTGGGGCTGGAATTCAGATTCCACGTTTTGTTTTGGATAATAAACTTTCTTAGGTGGACATTTATAACATCGGACAAGTTAAATGTATCTATCTTCTTTTTAAAACTACAATTTATTGTGTGTGCACGCACATGTGCCCTGGGTGGGAGGACAATTTTTGGGTGTTTGGTTCTCTTTTTCCACCCTGTGGTTTCTAGGTGTGAAAAATGTTTCGTTTTCCTTTGTCTGTTATAGGTAGCTAGTCAGTCAAGGGCCAGTATCGCACAAATCTCTTCCACCTTGTAAAACTTTTATGTAAACCTTTTTGTCTCTCACACCAGATAAAACTTTTGTTGATGACGCGCCCTACCCACCCCCCACCCCACATGCCTGGAACTTGACCCTGGAGGGGTGGACTCCCCTTTCCCTCACTTCCTTTGGACCAGTTCTTTGTCTCAAAAGATTGTGAGACCATCCAGCCAGTGGTGAAAAGACCCAGTTACCACCTGCTGTCAACAGAAACCGAGGACACTCCCTGCTGGGTCCTCACGGCCCGGTTTGGGTTTCATCAGGCCCCCTGTGCAAAAGACGTGGCCTTGCTGAGACATTTCCCCTTCGTTTTTTTGTGGCTTTGTGGGACACCACGATTATCCTTTTCCAATACAAGAATCAAACCCAGGTTCTTGGGCTTGGTGTAAGTGCCTGTCTGCTGAGCCATCCTACCATCTATCTTTTTGAGTCTTTCATCATGTTTGTTGATATACTCATAGATATTGGTTATGCCTTCGAGTAAGAAATTAAATAAGATTAGGACTCTCCATCTTGAACTTGCCTGTACACCTACATCATAAATGGCTGTCAGATCACCTCTATATCAATAGTCTATACTCTTTTGGGGGTCGTTGATGGGGTTATTTGAATTTCTGATCAGAGTTTTGACCCACAATGTCTTAGTCAGTTTGGACTGCTATAACCTTCTGGAGGCCGGAAGTCCAAATTAAAAGTAGCAAAAAATTAAGTATCTGGTGAGGACCTCTCGGTGTGCTGACTGCTACCATCCTACAAGTATCCTCAGATTTGGGGGTAGGGAGTGGAGAGAAACTACTTCCATAATGAGTGCTCAAGCCTAATGAACTAATCGAACCATAATTAGTTCCTGAGCACCCTTCCTTCAAAAACTACTATCATGTTGGGGGTTAGGACTTCCACATAGGAATTTTGAGCCCACAACACAGTCCTCGGATTGAGAACCCCTGAGTAGGAAGTATCCTGTTTATTATGTACAAGAGTTTCAGGACTAAGGTCTCTTGCTCTGAGGGACTGTGTAGGAGGAGATCACAGTCTCTGTCATCCTGATGAGCTAAAGAGGAAGAAATGTAAGGGAAACCGAAGGGTGAGAATTTTGACATGGCCCACTGAGGTCCCGCAATAAGATTAGCAGAGGATTTCATCCTTGCCATTCCTGAGAGCTCATGGAGAAGAGGAAGCGCTAGCTAGTCCTTAAGCACAGACTGTCGAAAAGCCCGGATAAACGGTGAATGCCTCCAGCCAGATTCACAAGTAATCTAGGGTAGTAGACTCAAGGTCAGAAAGAAGGGAGTCAACTCCTGGAGTTAAGGAGGAGTCATCAGGAAGTCAGCTACTTGAGCTGCAGGTCTTTCCCAACTGACAGTTTTTGAGTCCATTTTTTGGAATCTGGAGACGGAACCTGGAGACCCTTAGGCCTGTTTATCTTTAAAGGACCATGTACATTAAGCATTTGTTTGTACTGTTACAGGGGAACACGGGCATTTTCTCAAATTATTAAAAAAAAACAAACAAAAGTGAGCTGTTTTCTTGGGGTTCACTTTGATTGTCCTCCTCCTCCAGGAGTATCTAGTAATCAAGTCAAAAGAGTCTTTCTTCATTTTACCTCAGAGAAGCATACAGGATTTATGTCATTTGCA
>CABHPQ010195837.1:0-20351 GCA_902168405.1 Peromyscus aztecus | reverse complement strand
ACACACACACACACACACACACACACACACACACACACACACACACAACTGTTTTTTCAATTTTAAGATTTTGTAGTTTTTTGTTTTGTTTTTTGTTTTGGAATTATAGGCAGGGACCACTCTGTCTGGTCAAGGCTGGGGTTTCCCATAGAACTCTCTCTCTCAGGAACATCCTTGGTGTAGTTGCCCAAGTACTTCAAGGCATCGTGATGGTTCTATGACTTGACTCCATCTAGTCTCACCAAAGGTTTGAAGTGAGCCTGGTCTACAGAGTGAATTCCTGGCTAGCCAGAGCTACATAGTAACACACAGTCTCAAAAAACAAAAACAAAAACAAAACAAACAAATAGAAACCAGACCAGGCTTGCTGGCTCATGCTCTTGATCCCAGCACTTGGGAGGCAGAGGCAGGCAGATCTCTGAGTTCAAGGCTAGCCTGGTCTACATGGTGAGTCCCAGGACTGCCAGGGCTGTGTAGAGAGACCTTGTCTCAAAGCCAAACAAAACCCTTTGTGTAGCTAGAGTTTTCCTGCCTGGCCCACAGTCAGGACAAATCTCTGTCACCTGCCAGTCCCACAGCCACTCAGACCCAACCAAGTAAACACAGAGACTTATATTGCTTAAACTATTTGGCCTAATGGCTCAGGCCTCTAGCTATCTAGTTCTTACATCTTAAATTAATCCATTTCTATAAATCTATACTTTGCCACGTGGCTCGTGGCTTACTGGCATCTTCACATGCTGCTTGTCATGGCGGTGGCTGGCAGTGTCTCCGTCACTCAGCTTCCTCTTCTCTCAATTCTCCTCTCTGTTAGTCCCGCCTATACTTCCTGCCTGGCCACTGGCCAGTCAGTGTTTTATTTATTGACCAATCAGAGCAATTTGACATATAGACCATCCCACAGCACCTTTGTATTCATTATACAAAACATGGCATTTTCCTGTTTTTCAACAAAATAGTTACATAATTGCCATCCATATGTTCACATAATTTGCACTGTGTTGACAATAATAGCAAAACAGACAAAATAGAGCCAGTGTACTTACAGTCACAAAGGAGATCAGACTGCGCCTCCTGAAAACATGCAGCTTTGGCACAAGGATTATTTTGAGCCATGGCCTTTTTTTCTTTATTATTGCTACATATATATGTGCAACCCGCTGAGTCCGTTCAGTGGCGCTTGTATGCAGATATTTTCAGGGCTGACTACATTAGGGGGTTCATCTCTGGGAAAGACAGATTGTCCCTCTCCCAGCAATCATTAATGGACTGCTTACCTTCTTCTCGAGGTGGGGCTCACGAGATTTCCCCCGTTCAAGCTGGCATGTCAACTGGCGGAGTCACGTGCAGGTCTTGCTTAGGCGGCCATATTGTGGAGGTTCCACGGTGCAGCTTCCCTGTTATAGCTAGAAGACACAATTTTTTTTCCCCCTCGAGACAGGATTTCTCCATGTCAGAAGACACAATCTTACAGCCGACTTCCTGTTCCTCTGATGCTTAGGATTCTTCCTCCCTCTCTTAAGGCCCTAGAAAGCCAGGACTGAGGTGAGTCTGTATAAATAATCTCACTAAATAACCCTCCTCTCTCATTTGTTTTCCCCTCATATTTCCCATAATTTACTGCTTCTGGAATTCTCTCATTCTCTCTCTCTCTCTCTGGTTTTTGAGACAGGGTTTCTTTGTGTAGCCTTGGCTGTCCCGGAACTAGCTCCATAGATCAGGCTAGCCTGGAACTCACAGAGGTCCTCCCTCCTGCCTCTGCCTCCCAATTGCTGGAATTAAAGGCATGTGCCACCACCACCTGGCTGCTTCTGGAATTCTAGTCCCTTTCCCTTTTCTTGTCACCTGACAATTTGCCAGTCCTTTTATCAATGGTGGGTATGAGTCTCAGGTTCTAACCTCCTGGTGTCTTCATTTCCTGGGACTTCCCATGCTTATAAGAATAAAAGCTGCCGGGCATGTGGTGGTGGCACACATCTTTGATCCCAGCACTCAGGAGGCAGAGCCAGGCGGTGTGAGTTCGAGGCCAGCCTGGTCTACAGAGCGAGATCCAGGACAGGCTCCAAAACTACACAGAGAAACCCTGCCTCAAAAACGCAAAACTAAAACCAAGAAAAAAAAAAAAAAGAATAAAAGCTGGTGCCAAAGAGATGGCTCAGTGACTACGAGCATAGGCTGCTCTTTTAAGAGGACCTGGGCTTGATTCCCAGCACCCACAAACCAGATTACAACCATCTGTAACTCCAGTTCAGGGGATTTGTCAGCCCTACACATAAAATAAATAAATAAAAGAAAAAAATACTGTTAAATGAAACTTTTACGTCTTTTCTCCTGTTAATGTCTCTTTCCTCAGTTTGGTTTTCAGGCCCCAGCAAAAGAACCTCTAAATATGCAAGGAAAGGTTTTTCCTCTTCTATGCACTTCTTAGTGAAAGGTTTTTGCACCCCAATAAGCCTCTCTGCCAACTCAGTAATCCAAATCAGACCAAATCAGACCGAATTAGAAAAAGCCCTGGTTTAATGGGTAAAGCATTCCCAGGTGATTCTCCAGCCCCCTAGACAGGAGATGGGGACGAGAGACTGAAAACCTCGTGTCTATTTTTTGGGATACAGCTTATATATCCTGTGGGAGTGGTCTTGAGCCTCTCCTGGGGAGGAGCCGTGTTTGGCGGGCTTTGAAGGGGTGGATTTGGGAAAAGAGATTGGGGAAGGGAGTTGAGGTGGAGCTTCCACCAGAACATTCCAGACTCTTTGGGTAAATGGCTGCCAGGGTGCCAGGGGCTGAGGTGGAGCTTCCCCCAGAACACTTAGATTTTTGTTTATGTTCTTCTCCTTATAGAAAATTTTAAACATTTTTATGAATTAGATAATAGAGTATAAAGATCTTCCTGGACTGGGGGATGGCTCATCAGGTAAGTGCTGGCTGTGTGAGCATGAGGACCCAAGTTCGAATCCCCAGCACATGGATAAAAGCTGGGCTCAGGGCCAGCCGTCCTTTACTCTCAGCTCTTTGGAAGACAGAGGCAGGCAGGTCTCTGTGAGTTCAAGGCCGTCTGGGTCTACATAGCAAGTTCCAAGCTGCCCAAGGCTATATAGAGAGATCCTGTGTAAAAAAAAAACAACCAAAGCCAAAACCCCCAAACAACAACAACTGGGCGCGGCAGCATGCTTCTGTAACCCCAATACTGGTGGTGTGGGGCTAGCGAGACCGGCAGGTCCTAGGGGTTGGCCGTCCAGCCAGGCTAGCCAATCAGTGAGGCCGGAGTTAGTGAGAGTCTGTGGAGAGAGCTTGAGGAAGATATGTGACTTGACCAAAAGGCTCTACTTGAGCACACATGGGCAAGCACACCCATACACACACACCCCACACCCATACACGCACACCTATGCACACACACACACACTTAAATATTTTAAAAGGTCTTCCATGTACCCTTCATTTAACCTCAATAACAATAAACTATTGATCAATCTTTTTTTAATTTATATTCCCCAATTCTATCCAATTATTTTAAAGTACATTCTACATAGCATATAATTCTGTTCATGAGTATATTAATATGCATGTTGAACAAGAAGGACCTCTACCTTAATGGTGTTTTCATGTCAAACAATAATTCTTTAGTATTAGATGTTAATTTTAAATGAATTTCAGTGAAATTGGAGGAATTTTATTCTGCTGAGGCAGCAGTACCTGGCAATGCCAATACAATTTCTAAATCAATACTCACACTTGAAAATGAGCCATAAATTCCACATATAATGTTTACACATTTTAAAGAAGGTGAAATAATGATAATTATCGCAAAAATTTTATGAATATTTATAATATGAATTCTATTACTTTCATTGATATTTTTGCCAGCCCCTAAAGCAATGTGTATCCATGAAGTATTGAATTTTTTGTTTCAATATTTTTTTTTGATGATAGTATATCGTAATGAAAAACCAAAAGAACACTCTGTGGTTCATTTCATTCAAATCTCATTTGAAGGAGACCAGACTGCTGTCTTAGAATGTATAGAAAATAGGCATATTTAAAAATAGATGCAGATTTGCACATGAATTTCTTTTTAATCATACTGTGTTTTTGTCTCCTCATTCCAATTTTCTCTCACTAGAATCTCATTTTTGTTGCGTATTCCACATTTGTATTTTTCTCCAAGAAAACATTGTTTGAAGATTTCAGACATACTCCAAATTATTTAAAAAGTAAACTAGTCAAACATATCTGTGTCTTCTATAAGGTTTGTTGTCGTTTTGTTTTGTTTTTGAGAGAGGGATTCCCTCTGAGCCCAGGCTGGCTCCCAACTCTGCCTTAGCCTCGGGAATACTGTGAGTTAGGGCATGTGCTGCTCTTCTAGCCTTTTATGAGCCTTTTCTAGCACTACTAGGAAAACAAGCAAAAGACCATACCAAGTAACTGTGGTTGACACAAGAGCAAAAGTGTTTTCTAGGGGCGAGAGAGATGGCTCAGTGGTTAGGTGTGTATCGTGCTCTTCCAGAGGACCTGGGTTTGGTTCCCAATCAGGCGGCTCACAATGGTCTGTAACTCTAGATCCAGGAGAATCCATTGTTTCTAGTCTCCTGCACAAGGGCACCTGCACTCATGTGCACATACGCACATACACATAATTAAAAATAATAAAAATGAAAAAAATTAAGATAGCTGTTTAGAAAAACATCTTGGCGGGGCAGTGGTGACCCATGCCTTTAACCCCACCCAGCACCTGGGAGGCAGAGGCAGGCAGATCTCTGAGTTCAAGGCCAGCCTGGTCTACAGAGGAGTTCCAGGGCAGCCAGGGCTACAGAGAAACCCTGTCTCGAAAAACCAAAACCAAAGCAAAACAAAGCAAAGAACCAAAAGACATCTTCTACTATAGACCACAGTTCCTTGTCTAGTCCACAGTTCTCTGCTAGTTCATTTAAGACTCCTGGTAATGCTCATTATCTTGTTCAAATTAAATGTAACAACTCCAGTGACATTTTAAATGGCAGAGCCTGTGTCAGAGGACACTGATTTTGAGGTCATATTTGGTGTGTATTTAATAAAGATGATCCAGAATGTGTTATACTTTTTTAATCACTCCAAGGAATGTCAATACTATTGTCAGCCTTGAAGCCACATCTAGGGACATGTTGACAGATACTTAATAAATTTACGTGCATGTGTATTTTGATATGAAGGTCCTTCTTAAGAGCAAGGACCCCTCTTGCCTGAGTGTGAGAGTACACTGCAGACAAACAATAAATGTAAGTATTAATAATACCTTAGAATACAAATCTGCTACATTTTTGAAGCGCTTCCATCTGTACAATTTCTTTTGATCTTCCTAATAGCTGGGTCTTCAATAGGGTAATTAGAGACAAAAGACAGAGGTGTAGAGAGGTGAAATGATTTATTTAAAATTATGCATTTAATTAGCAAGAGAACAGGAGCCATAACAGACGAACCCAGGGTTCTCCACACACGTCTTCCTGTGTATTAAACTATTCTTACTATTCCTGAGACAACGTGACCTGAGAGTTGGACAGGTTGTGTGTTTTTCATCTCGTAAGACCCTTTGGATTTTAGTACAGAAAATAAATATAAGGCAATGGCTATAAGGAAGCCACACTCTCCTTCATGTCTGTTCAGCCCGCATGGGGCCAGTATATTCATATTGACCAATGTTTCAGAAACCAGAGATTTATCTTCTCTCAGGGAAAGTTTCACTTGAGTAACACAGAATAAATCTTTGAGAAGGCGAGGATTGCATTCTTTAACCCATTCCTAAGTAGGAAGCATGACTTTGGAAGATAAACAGGATCTTCTAAGGGCCAGGTCTTTGGGAGTAGTTATCCCTTAGTTCTTCTGTGTAGATATTAACTTGGAGTACAAAACATGGGTGTGGAAGCGAATATCATCCCCTTTTAATTACGCAACCCAGGTTTCTTGCTGACTTCTCTGTTCAGTTTGCCTAGGCTTACTTTGATGTCACTGTCCTCCATTCACGTAGATCTGAGATCTCAAATGCTTACTGAAATCTTGGAATTTTTTTGTTTTCGTTTTTTCTTTTCTTGACTTTTTAGTACCTTTCAATTTAGAATGTATCTTAATAGCATCTTAGATGAAATAGACTATTACAGACTGTTAACAGTAGTTCTGTATGTGCTTTTTCTTTTTCTTTTTTTTTGTGAATTTGCTTATATCTTTAATAAATGATAAAATGATATGCTATATATACACGAAATGGTTGTTTTTAAAATAAATCATTTTGTGATTTGTTAAGAAAAAAAAAAAACTGGCCTGAAGGCAGAGCCAGGCAGATCTCTGTGAATTTGAGGCCAGCCTGGTCTACAGGGTGAGTTCCAGGACAGGCACCAAAATTACACAGAGACACCCTGTCTCAAAAAAACCAAAAACCAAAAACCAAACCAAAAAAAGAAAAGTTTTAAAGAGTCAAAATAAAACCAAAGGATCATGAGATTAATAGCAATAGAATAACCCCTTAATTTTGGTTTTTCTTCTGTTCCATATCAGGTGGCTCTTCTGACATGATACAGAGATTTTGCATTTTCTTTTAACAAGCATGCTTAGGTTTAGAGAAGGAGAGAGCCACACCCCAACTTCAAAGCCAGCTTTAACTTTTTTTGTTTTGTTTTGGTCTGTATGTGCTTTTTCAACAAGAATAATATATTACTTTTATAATGAAAGCAAATTAAAAAACCCTGTCTCTGACCAGGCAGTGGTAGCCCACGCCTTTAATCCCAGCACTTGGGAGGCAGAGCCAGGCAGATCTCTGTGAGTTAGAGGCCAGCCTGGACTACAGAGTGAGTTTTAGGAAAGGCGCAAAGCTACACAGAGAAACCCTGTCTCAAAAAACCAAAAAAAAAAAAAAACGAAAAAAACCAAAAAAACCCAACCCAACCCAAACCAACCCAAACCAAAAAAAACCCCCCAAAAACCCTGTTCTCTGTCTCTCTCTCTGTCTCTCTCTCCTCTCTCTGTCTCTGTCTCTGTCACACACACACACACACACACACACACACACACACACACAAATAGACACAAAATGCCAGGCGTCTGCACCTTATCTCTTAGTACTGAAAGGGCCCCGGGAATGTAATGACAGCAGTGCACATTTTGTGAAGTTTTATATTGGTAATGGGTTTCACAAGCCGTTACATGTCAGCCATTGGCATGGTAGTCCTGAAGTATGCCGCACAGCAATTAGCTGTGAATTACCCAGGATGTAAACACTCCTCAGAGCTAGTTCTTTGTCTTATTGTACTATAATTGCCTCTTTCTTTGATCCCCCCCCCCCCATCAGAGTGGGAATTGAACCCAGGTCCTCTGAAAGAGCAGCCAATGCTCCTAACCACTGAGCCATCTCTCCAGGCAGGGTGAGAGCTTCTTGAAGGCCAGACTGGGCTCACTCTTTCCTGATCCCAGTGTCTGATACAGAGTCAAACCTATCAATAAAACAGAAGAATGAGTGAAAGGCTCCTAGGCACTCTGTACGCATTTTCAACATCATTTCTCCCCATGAAGTTTAGCAGTTGGCTTCTGCAGAGGGTGTTTATTCTCTGCTATGATATGGCCTGTTGGCTTTCCTTTGTGAATGGTGAAGCATGATCAAGAAAAGATATTTCCAAAAAAGCATTATTATATTTTCCCCACAGACATCTACAGCTTGAGTTTTCTGTTGTCAAATCTGTTAATCTATCTAATTATTATGTAAGTCAAGAAATACACTTTCCAGTTTGCTAATAAACTAAGCGTAGTCAGGCATTGCTTAATGACAGGAATAAGTTCTGAGAAATGTGTTGCTAGGCAATTTCAGCATTATGTCAACATCCTTGAATGTATTTACACAAATTTAAATGGCTATGACATCACTAGGTGATAAGATCTTGAGGGACCACCTCTGCCTAGGCAGTCTATCATTAACCAAGTAATCAGTACGCATTGCATGACTCTATCTTACTGAGACAAGTTGTGAATTGAGGAAGTTTGAAATATATTTAACATTAGTTTGAATTTAATATTAATATCAAAATTGAAGAAAAAAATTGCCAGTGAAAAATTCTTGTGATTTCCAAAGGTTGTGTGTGTGTGTGTGTGTGTGTGTGTGTGTGTGTGTGTGTATGTGTGTGTGTGTCTGGCAGGGAGCTGGAGGAAGCCAGAAGACAGCATAGAATTGACTGGAGTTGGAGTTGCAGGCAGTAGTAAACTACCTGTTGTGGGTGCTGAGAACTGAACTCCGGTCCTCTGCTAGAGCAGCAAGAACTCTCCAGCCCTTCATTGGGTTTTTTAACCGTGGTATAGTTCTTGTATAGATAAGGTCTGTTTGTCAAGGTAAAGGTCTGAACATATCTTTTTAACAGGACCTGTTCCATGAATAAAAATTTAAAAAAAATTGGTAACTCATGGAATGAGAGAAAAATCCTTGCAAGTCGTGTATGTGGTAAAGGATGACTCTCCAGAATGTATAAACACTGATAACAACAACGGGGAAAAGCAACTGAATTTTAAAAAGGGCAAGTGACTAAGTAGACGTTTCTCTGAAGACAAATGTCCGGCAAGCAGGTGAAAAGATGCTCCATACCACCCATCACTGTGGAACCCCAAGTCAAACCACGATGAGGTACAACCTTACCAGTAAGGATAGCTATGAGAAAACCAAAAATAAAGATGGTAAACAACAAGGGTTGGCAAGCGAAGGGAGAAATTGGAAACCTGGTGCTGCTGCTGTGGTAAGCAACAGGGTAGTTCTTCAAAACGCCCAACATGGAATTACCCAACAAAAGAGTCCCAGGCAGCCACCTGAGCAGCATTTGAGCCCGTAAGTCCTCACAACATTATTCGCAGTCACTTAGAGGTTAAAAACAACTCAAATGTCCATTGACAGATGAATGGACACATAAATGTGGGCTTCTGGGAAATAATTTTCCGTCTTAAAGTCATTCACCTGCTGTCTTAGTTAGGGTTTCTATCGCTGTGAAGAGACACCATGACCATGGCAACTCTTATAAAGGAAAAACATTTCAGTGGGCTGGCTTACAGTTTCAGAGGTTTAGTCCATTGTTGTCATGGTGCAACATGGTGGCATGCAGGCAGACATGGTGCTGGAGAAGTAGCCGAGTGTCCTACGTCTTGGCTTGCAGGCAACAGGAAGTGGTCTGTTTCATTGTCTGTAGCTTGAGCATACATGAGCTCTCAAAGCCCACCCCCACAGTGACAGACTTCCTCCAATAATACATCTATTCCAACAAGGTCATACCTCCTAATAGTGCCACTCCCTTGGAGTCATTTTCTTTCAAACCACTACATTCCACTCCCTAGCCCCCAAAGGCTTGTAGCTATATCGTAATGCAAAAATGCATTCAGCCCCACTTCAAAAGTTCCCATAGTCTATTATAGTCTCAAACTTACTTAAAAGTGTAAAGTAAAAGTCTCTTCTGAGATTCATGCAACCTCTTAACTGTTATCCCTTGTAAAATCAAAATAAAAAAGCAGATCACATACTTCCAACATATAATGGCACAGGATATACATTACCTTTCCAAAATGTATGAAAAGGGGCACAGTGAGCACCATATTGGACCAAAGTGAGACCGAAAACCAGCTGGGCAAACTCCAAGTCTGCATCTCCACGTCTGACATCGAGACACTTCAGATCTCCAACTCCTTTCAGCTTTGTTGACTGCAGCATACTTCTTTTTCTTGGGCTGGTTTCCACTCCCTGTTAGCAGCTTTCCTCAGCATCTCCAATATATTGAGGTCTCCAAGGCAATCCAGGCTTCACCTTCATAGCTTTACACAGTGGCTTCTCTGGGCCTCCATTCAGGGACACCCCTGACACATGCCTGGTCTCAGTGGCTTTCCTTAGTTGCTTCTTGTCTCTAAAGCCAGAACCATGTGGCCAAAGCTGCCAAGTTCTGCTGTATGCTGGGGCTGGAACAATTACTTCTTCACCAACTTTCTGTCCTGGAACTTGCTCTGTAGATCAGGCTAGCCTCAAACTCAGATATCTGCCTGCCTCTGCCTCTGCCTTCTGAGTGCTGAAATTAAAGGTGTGCACCACCACTCTTGGCTCTAAGCTTTTCTTCAGTTCCTTTTCACAAGTTGGAAATTTAGCTGGGTGGGATTTTGCCCTGAGGCCACCACTCCCTTTATTCCATTTCTTAATCTGTTTATTTCCTTGAACACAGGATTTAGCTCTAGTCCACTTCCTGGTGCCGCTTTTCTCAATCTGTAAATTTTGTATTTATCCTTGCTCAGCTTGCTCCTTTTCATTATAAATCTTAATTAAAGTTAACACTAATAACCATACAACAGAGTCTAGGCTGCTTTGAGATTTATTCTACAAACGGAATTAATCCAAAACTTTTCAGTTTAGCCTCAGGCAGACAGACTCTTTGGACAAGGGCAAAAAAAGATATTCTTCACCAAAATACCACAAGATCGGTCTCTAGGCCGAGTACTAAAATTCTTCTCTGAAACATCTTGATCCAGGGCCCACAGTTCAAATCACACTCAGCACCACTGTCTTCCATGTTTCTACTGGGAGGGCCCATTAAGTAGCACTTGAAGTATTCCACTGCTTTCCTAACCCAAACTCCCAAAGTCTATATTATTATAAACAAAAACATGGTCAGACCTATCACAGCAATGCTCCCAGTCCCTGGTACCAACTTCTGTCTTAGTTAAGGTCTAGTGCTGTGAAGAGATACCATGATCACAGCAACTCTTAAAAAGGAAAACCATTTCATTGCATGCAGACAGACACGGTGCTGGAGATGAGAGTCTTTACGTCTACCTGCTGTCCTAGATATTCTAGAGGATGAGGCAGGAGAATTGCTTAAGTCCTGTATTTGAGGCCATCTTGGACAACATAGCAAGACCCTGGTGTCCCCCAAAATTAAAAATAAAAATGAGGAAATTTTAACACATCCTTTAACAAGGATGGACTGTGATGTTGTTACGCTATGTGAAGTAGACAAAAAGCAGAAATACCTAGAGCGGTCAAATCATGGATCTAGATGGTGGGATGGAGGTGCATTGGGGCCGGGGGAATCCGGTGGAATGCTCAGTGGGTGGAGACTTTCAGTCTGGGAAGATGGAGTCTTGGAGATGGTTGCGTTACAGTGTTGTTAGTATTTACTACCCCTGCTCCTAAAGACGTGAAGACAGACTTTACGCTCTGTTTTACCACAATAAATGATGGTTAATAGTTGCATAGGGTGTTAGAATTTGCAAAGTACTTGTGGCTTGTATGGTCCTGTTTGTTCCCCACAGTAACTGAGGGGTAGTAAGGGAAGTTATTATTTCATTATGCAGATGAGCAATTGATAGCTCTTTTAGTGTAAGCGGACTGCCAAGAAACACGACGCTACAAAGGGACAGAGTCAAAATTAGAATTAGCACCCGAGACTCCTCCCCACGCCCCAACAGGATCTTGCTGTGTAGTCCAAGCTGGCCTCTGGCCTCAGCCTCCTGAGAGCTGAAATTATCAGTATGAGCGCAGAGGGTTACTGGGCGCCGACAATGGACACTGACTCGGATTGATTAGCTGATGCCCCGCCTTTTGCTTGGACTGCATGCATGAAGCCAGATTCCAAAGAACAATCTTGAAAGGGCTTTCTGAAAGACACGGGCAAAACAACAGGCGCAGAGATCATTAACCAGGATCACAATAACGTTATGAAAAGCCTAATAAAGACGGAGATTGAAACAGCAGCTAGGAAACACTCCACAGCCACACCAATTCCTCATCTCGGCTCCAGCTCCTCTTAAACAAGTTTTAGCGATGCCACCTTGCTGGATTGGCATTTGGATTTCGTCAAAGACGCTTCAGAATTCATTTGTAGGCTGTAAGATGACTCGAGAATGTTTACAATCGCTGAGTTTTACAGTCGTCACACAATGTAATTTGATCAATGCCCAATAGCTTCTTTGAAAAAGTTGTAATTAAAAAAAAATATAGCAATAGGAGGAATAGCAAGGCAGACTTTTTTTTTTCTTTTTACATCAGAGAACAGTGTTTGCATTGTCAATTAACGCTCATAAAAATCTTTCCAGTAAATTAATTACGGCTAAGAATGAGAAGGGGTTGGTAAAGCAACTATGGTGCAGGAAACGCAGCCGGCTGTTCTTTGAACATGGAACACTGTTTTCTTTTCTAAGTATCCTACAGTCCCAAAGCACATTCACATGTGTCCTAATCATTGTTGGCAGACTGTGGACTGAGGGAGGGAAGTGTCTGGTGTGTAATATTAATGCATCCTAGTGCATCCAGCTTCATTGTATGGCAGGCTGAGAGCTGAAATTTTGTGGTGGCAAATGTTCAGATCTAAGTGAATTTGAGGCCGGTCTGGTCTAATTCCTGAATTCCAGGCCAGACAGTGCTACATGGTAAGACCCTATCTAAAAATAAACAAGAACAAACAAACAAAAACCAGACAGACAGACAGACAGATCAAACCAAACCAAACCTAAACACCCTGTTTTAAAATATTCTTGGACCTTTTAAAGTCTACATTTTATTTTTTACTTCTCTGTATGTGTGTGTCTACATGTGTGTGCACACATACCTGAAGAGACACCAACCCCCCCCCCCCCCCCCCCCCCCAGAGGAGGGTGTTGCTCCCTTGGAGTTGGAATTATAGGCAGTTGTGAGTTACCCTATATGGTTGCTGGGAACTGAACTCTGGTCCTCTGCAAGAGCAGCAAGTGCTCTTAACCACTGAGCCATCTTTCCCTCTCCTGCATTTTCTAAATAAGCATGTCTTGCATCTATAATGGAATAAAAGAAATTTTATTTTAAAAGAGTGACAATTAAAGAATAAGGCTATAGTTCCACATTAGAGTGCTTGCCTGGTAAGTGCAAGGGTGTGTTTCTGATCCCACCATGCCCCCCACTACTCCCCACTCCCACCCTCCCCACTCCCCCGGCACTACGAAGTAAATAGATAAGTAAATAAATAAATAATGAAATAACGATGGAGAACAATGTAGGCCAGATGTGTTAGTCAGCTTTTGCTACTGGAACAAATCCCCGAGACGAATCAATTCAGAGGACGAAAGGTTTATTTTGTTTAGATCCACGGTTGGTTGGTCCAGTTGTTCCGAGCCTGTTGAAGTACAATCATACATCATGACACAGGCATTCCGTGGAAGATGCCTGTTCCTACCCTCGTGTGCTGGGGAACAGACAGAAAGGAAGAGGCCAGAGTTCCAACAGCCCTTCCAAGAGCATGCTATGACCTAACTCCTCTCCAGAGGCCTACCTAGGGAAAGTTCTGCCAGCTCCTGGTAGGCCCATGAGCCTCCACTACTGCACAGAGTAGAGGAGACCTCTACTTAAGCGCCTCTCGGACCAATCTGGGCTGGATTCATTTTGTTTCCTAACACAGGTCCTGGTCCATGAAAAATACTCATTTACTATTTCTAAGTGAATAATTCTTCAGCAATAAAAAGTATTTTTTTTTTTTACCCAGCAACATAAAAGCAAAAAGTTGGTTTTTATGTCTTGTTTTGAGACAGGGAGCAGAATCTCACTAAACAGCCCTGGCTGGCTTAGAACTTGCTATAGAAACCAGGCTGGCCTAGAACTCACAGAGATCCAGCTGCCTTTGCCTCCTGAGGCCTGGGATTAAATGAAGCCCAACAGATAAAAGCAATTTTTTTTTTCAAGAAGATTTTCTCAGATAGCAAATATCTGACTTTGAATTTGATCAGAAACACAGCAGAAGAATTATTCAGGACCATGCCACTGGGGAGACGGCACATCCCATGTGCCACAGAACAGGATACCAGACACCACCTGTCCTGGAACCATACCTTTGCCCAGGAGACAGCCTGGCTTTCTGATTGCTTATCCCATAAACTAAGACTATTGATACATGAAGAAAATCTCAATTTTTATTTGTTTGTTTCCAGTCGGCACCTGTAAGACCAGTTAATTGGGGAAGTAGAAGAGAGTAGTGATCTTTAATCAGTGTTAGAATGAAAAATGCCTTGATTGTTTTCCTATTTCTAAATTACCTTTTTCCACCAGTACTGGTCAATGGCCACACATTTGCTGTGGATATCACTCTGTATAAATAAAACACTGATTGGCCAGTAGCCAGGCAGGAAGTATAGGCGGGACAAGTAGAGAAGAGAATTCTGGGAACAGGAAGGCTGAGGCAGAGAGACGCTGCCAGCCGCCGCCATGACAAGCGCGATGTAAGGTACCAGTAAGCCACGAGCCAGTGGCAACTTATAGATTAATAGAAATGGATTAATTTAAGATATAAGAACTAGATAGCAAGAAGCCTGCCGCGCCATACAGTTTACAAGTAATACAAGTCTCTGTGTATTTACTTGGTTGGGTCTGAGCAGCTGTGGGACTGGCGGGTGAGAGACATTTGTCCTGACCATGGGCCAGGTAGGACTGGAGAAAACTTCAGCTACACACATTAGCTAAACGAAAACCATTCAGTCGTCCTTAAAGACCAGCATTAGCCCAGCCAGCAATCCTCAACTACAGACCAGTGGCTGCAAGCAGAGCCCACAGTGGTTGTTTGGAGGGGGTAGAGAGGTGTGGCAGAGTTATTGAAAAGCCACACATTTGCAAGAAAGAGTATGGGAGAAGGGGAGTCAGCAAAGAAAGCCTCCTTTCTGGCTCTTTGGTACTGTGGTCAGGGGTCGCTGGTACAATTAGATGGTAGGGCTGGCGAGACGGCTCAGTGGATGAAGGGGTTTGCTGCTGATGCCTGGCAACCTGAGTTTGCTCCCTGGGACTCACACGGTGGAAAGACAGAACTGACTTCTCCCCATGTGCATCCGTGGCTCACACATGAGCCCATGAAAGTACACAGGCCCAATGAATAAATAAGGTTGGTACTAAAAAAATGTACTTGATCAGCCGGGCGGCGGTGGTGGTGCACGCCTTTAATCCCAGCAGTTGGGAGGCAGAGGCAGGTGGATCTCTGTGAGTTCCAGGACAGCCTGGTCTACAGAGCGAGTTCTAGGACAGCCAAGGCTACATAGAGAAACCCTGTCTTGAAAGCCCCCCCCCCCCCAAAAAAAAACAAAAACAAAAAACCAAAACGAAACAAAAAAACCAAAACCAAAACCAAAATGTATTTGATCATTTTGCATTCTTTTTAAAGTGATGTCATGTACATTTTCTTCTTTGAGTATCACCCAGGACATGTAAGGTGATAAAAGGGCGTTATCTACAGTTCAGGGATGGAGCTCACAAAACAGAAAGAAAAAAGGTGATTTCCTAAAATCAGTGACAACTCAGGTAGCTGTTTGGTGCTCCCACCACCGGACTCTTCTTCCAGCTGTCTTCTGCTGACTGCAGAGTTCTTTGTTTTTGTATTTTGGGGGGAGAGGAGTCGGGGGTGGCTTTTGGTTTTAATTGTTTATGCACAGGGATAACCAGAAACATTTAGGTGGAAGTGATAAAGAGTGTCTGCTTTGAACAGCACTGAGGGTGGTTCAAACAAGTAGACAAAGGGAAAAAAATAATAAAGTGGACGTAGTGGTACATGGCTGTAATCCTGGCACTGGGGTAGTGGAGACCAGAAGACCAGGAGCTCAGGGACATTCTGGCCACATGAAGAAGTCAAGACTAGCCTAGGCCTCATGAGACGTGGTTTCAAAACAAACAAACAAACAAACAAACAAACAGGTATATGAAGCGGTATAAAAAAGTCTTTGTTCTCTGAATTATAAATAAAAACATTAAACAATATCACAAGTGAACACGAGGCTATAGAGATGTATGTGCGCAAGAGTTGCTGAGGAGGCATGGTGGGTGAAGGTGCTTGCCACCAAGCCGCCTAATGACTTGAGTTTGATCCGCAGGACTCACATGGAAAGAAAGAATTAACTCCCACAAGTTTTTATGAGATCTCCACATTAGTGTCGTGGAACGTATTTGCACATATGCATAAATAAATAAACGTAATTTAAAAAAGTGTATGTGCTCAAAACATAGCTTTTTATTCATTTCACTTTGCTAAAAATATTTGTTAGCTCTGGAGTGGAGACAGACAATTCACTAGTCAGGAGCTTTTGTCGTGTGGCTTCTTTACATATGCCAGCACTCTGCAGTCTGCAGGGCATGGCATTGACTGGGGGCTGGAGTTCACGGCAGGTGACCGGTCTAGTATGTGTGCACTCCATGCTCCAGACTGATGCTCCGCTATACTGCAGCTAGCTAACAGTTCGTGATTGCTGTTCGGCCTCACAGAGCAGTCACATCCGACTGTTGCTCACTAAGGCTCACCCTATCCTTGTGCCAGGGTGAAGTTCCCTCCCAGGTATCTTTTAGGGAGCAGGGCAAAGCCTTCTTCTCATTTTAGCTTACCTTTGGGTCTGTCCAACATGGTCCCCTGCCGCTGGAGGAATTCATTCTCAAACGGTGGTCATAATACCTGTGTCTGTCTACTTTGCCTTTTACTACTTTCTACACACACACACACACACACACACACACACACACACACACACACACCCGTCAGTCACTTCAGACAGCTTGAGATTTCTCTTTTTCTGGCTTCTAGTGAAAAACTCTGTGACGTGTTTGATTCGACAGTCCATCTCTCCTGAAGTAGTTGTTACAATTATATACCGCATTCTCAAAGTTTGGCTCACAAAGCTGTTTTTCATTCTCTCTCTCTCTCTCTCTTTTGAGACAGGATCTTGTGATGTAGTCAGCATAGATTGAATCCACTCTTGCCTTAGACTTCAGAATGTTGAAATTATGGCTATGGCTTGGTTTCAATTTCTTTCCTTTTGTGTTTTTGAGAAACTGTCTTAACTTTCTGTGTCACTGATGAACTTGAAGGATGAACTGAACTCCTGACCTTCCTGCCTCTACCTCCCAACTATTAAGATTACAGGTGCGCACTACCATATCAGGTGCGCACTACCATATCTGGCTTCAAAAGTCTTAACGTTTGCTCAAAAGTCTCAGTTTTGAAGTGAAAAGCAGAATGCAGGCTGTTTCCTACTCTTTTCTTTCTTGCCCTAATAATCCTAATTATCTGAGGAAAAGAATGCTTTATACAGAATGGGGAGTGGGGGCACACACACACACAGAGTGTGCAAAAGAAAAAAATCACAGTAATAGAGTTAAAAAAATACCTTCCTCCTTATATATGCATGGAAAAACAATCTGGAAAAATACACACCAAAAATGTTAATAATGGTTCTCTTTGAGTGGGCTTTTCAAGTTGTTTTATTCATATCCTTTTATATTTTCTTAATCCAAACAAATTACACATGCATTGTTTCCATATATAAGAAAGTCAATACAATATCCTTTGGCTGGAGTGAAGTGGTAGAGGCAGGGAGTACACACAAAAAACACATTTAAAATGTCTCAAGACTGAACCCCCAATTCATTGCTAAATCAGCAATTCAGCTGAGATTATAATGAATAGCCACTGAGTAGCATTTAATTTTCTTCTTTGAGTTATAATTCTTATCCGATACAATTTACCCCTTTTAAGTATCTGTTTCAATGGTTTCTGGTAAAGCCATAAAGCTGTGATCGATTATCAGTATATAATTCTAAAACTTTTTCAGAACCTCCAAGAGAAGCTCATTAGCCAATCCCTCTTTGCAGTAGTTTGAAGGAAAATGGCCCCCAAAGGGAGTGGCACTATTAAGAGGTGTGGCCTTGTAGGGGTAGGTGTGGTCTTATTGGAAGAAGTGTGTCTCTGTGGAGACAGGCTTTGAGGTTTCAGAGATGTTCAAGCTATGCCCAGTGAGACAGAACATTTCCTGTTGCCTTCTGAGCAAGAGGTAGCCAGCGCCATGTCTGCCTGCACACTGCCATGACCGCCATGCTCCCCGCCATGATGATAATGGACTCAACCTCTGAAACTGTAAACCAGTCACCATGATGAAATGTTTTCCATATAAGAGTTGCTGTGGTCATGGTGTCTCTTTATAGCAATAGAAACCCTAACTAAGACACTCTCCCCACAGCCCCTGGCAATCCCTAACCTGTTCTGTTTCTATGGAATTGCCTATTTTCAGCCACCGGTGTTGATTTCTTTCACTTAGCATTATGTTTTCAAAATTTTCCATGTTGAATCACATTTGTCTTGATCTCCCTTTCTGAACAACCTTTCCCTTGGTGCTGCAACAATGCTGACCCTGTCCCTTGCCTTTTGCTGTTCATGCACACGGTTACAGAAACAGACTACTGTTGGTCCAGCATGGCAGTATCTGCCTTGTGTTAGGCTCTGGTGCACAGAATACTAATTGACCATCAAAAGTCATATTTGGCTTTTTGATAGATTATTGTGGTGGGGGAGTAGGGTCAGGTTAGGTCAATGACTTAGTGGTCTTGGCATCTGAGGTTGATATTCTGTAGGGAACACAGTACAAGCGTCTTCTGAGGACTGAAGGTTGCTGATGGAGTAAACACGTTTGGGGCTGGAATTCGGATTCCACGTTTTGTTTTGGATAATAAATTTTCTTAGGTGGACATTTATAACATCGGACAAGTTAAATGTATCTATCTTCTTTTTAAAGCTACAATTTATTGTGTGTGCACGCACATGTGCCCTGGGTGGGAGGACAATTTTTGGGTGTTTGGTTCTCTTTTTCCACCCTGTGGTTTCTAGGTGTGAAAAATGTTTCGTTTTCCTTTGTCTGTTATAGGTAGCTAGTCAATCAAGGGCCAGTATTGCACAAATCTCCTCCACCTTGTAAAACTTTTATGTAAACCTTTTTGTCTCTCACACCAGATAAAACTTTTGTTGATGACGCGCCCTACCCACTCCCCACCCCACATGCCTGGAACTTGACCCTGGAGGGGTGGACTCCCCTTTCCCTCACTTCCTTTGGACCAGTTCTTTGTCTCAAAAGATTGTGAGACCATCCAGCCAGTGGTGAAAAGACCCAGTTACCACCTGCTGTCAACAGAAACCGAGGACACTCCCTGCTGGGTCCTCACGGCCCGGTTTGGGTTTCATCAGGCCCCCTGTGCAAAAGGCGTGGCCTTGCTGAGACATTTCCCCTTCGTTTTTTTGTGGCTTTGTGGGACACCACGATTATCCTTTTCCAATACAAGAATCAAACCCAGGTTCTTGGACTTGGTGTAAGTGCCTGTCTGCTGAGCCATCCTACCATCTATCTTTTTGAGTCTTTCATCATGTTTGTTGATATACTCATAGATATTGGTTATGCCTTCGAGTAAGAAATTAAATAAGATTAGGACTCTCCATCTTGAACTTGCCTGTACACCTACATCATAAATGGCTGTCAGATCACCTCTATATCAATAGTCTATACCCTTTTGGGGGTCGTTGATGGGGTTATTTGAATTTCTGATCAGAGTTTTGACCCACAATGTCTTAGTCAGTTTGGACTGCTATAACCTTCTGGAGGCCGGAAGTCCAAATTAAAAGTAGCAAAAAATTAAGTATCTGGTGAGGACCTCTCGGTGTGCTGACTGCTACCATCCTACAAGTATCCTCAGATTTGGGGGTAGGGAGTGGAGAGAAACTACTTCCATAATGAGTGCTCAAGCCTAATGAACTAATCGAACCATAATTAGTTCCTGAGCACCCTTCCTTCAAAAACTACTATCACGTTGGGGGTTAGGACTTCCACACAGGAATTTTGAGCCCACAACACAGTCCTCGGATTGAGAACCCCTGAGTAGGAAGTATCCTGTTTATTATGTACAAGAGTTTCAGGACTAAGGTCTCTTGCTCTGAGGGACTGTGTAGGAGGAGATCACAGTCTCTGTCATCCTGATGAGCTAAAGAGGAAGAAATGTAAGGGAAACCGAAGGGTGAGAATTTTGACGTGGCCCACTGAGGTCCCGCAATAAGATTAGCAGAGGATTTCATCCTTGCCATTCCTGAGAGCTCATGGAGAAGAGGAAGCGCTAGCTAGTCCTTAAGCACAGACTGTCGAAAAGCCCGGATAAACGGTGAATGCTTCCAGCCAGATTCACAAGTAATCTAGGGTAGTAGACTCAAGGTCAGAAAGAAGGGAGTCAACTCCAGGAGTTAAGGAGGAGTCATCAGGAAGTCAGCTACTTGAGCTGCAGGTCTTTCCCAACTGACAGTTTTTGAGTCCATTTTTTGGAATCTGGAGACGGAACCTGGAGACCCTTAGGCCTGTTTATCTTTAAAGGACCATGTACATTAAGCATTTGTTTGTACTGTTACAGGGGAACACGGGCATTTTCTCAAATTATTAAAAAAAAACAAACAAAAGTGAGCTGTTTTCTTGGGGTTCACTTTGATTGTCCTCCTCCTCCAGGAGTATCTAGTAATCAAGTCAAAAGAGTCCTTCTTCATTTTACCTCAGAGAAGCATACAGGATTTATGTCATTTGCA
>CABHPQ010195836.1:3958-15584 GCA_902168405.1 Peromyscus aztecus | reverse complement strand
CCAGAGGGTTTTCATCCATCACCAGACCCGCCTAGATTAGCAACTGATCCTGACAGCTGCCATAAAAATTGTCAATGAGCTTGGGCATGGCAGCTCACACCTGTAATCTCAACTCAGAAAGCTGAGGTAGGAGGATTGTTGTGAGTTCAAGACCATCATGAGCTACATACTGATTTCTAGGAGAGTCTGGGCTACGGAAAGACCCTGTTTTCTCTGTGTGTGTATGTGTGTGTGTGTATGTGTGTGTGTGTGTGTGTGTGTGTGTGTGTGTGTGTGTCGGGGGGTGTAGGCAGGTATGCTGTGCACCAGTGTGCACATGCAAAGGTCTGAGAAAGACGCCAGGTGTCCTGCTTTATCACCTGAGCTTTATCACATCTTCTTTGAGGCGGGCTCTCTCACTTCACCTGGAGCCAGGCTGGTGGCCAGCAGGCCCAAGTGCTCTGACGGCTGTGCCTGCCTCCCATGTCCCCAGGGCTACATGTGGATGAGTGACATGAACCCTGCTATTTACATGGATCCTGCTTCTCATTTTTGCTCAGCACTCTTACCTACTGAGCCAAGTCCCCTGGGATGCTTGTTTGTTTGGGTGGTTAGTTTTTGATTTTGTTTTTCCAGACGTTGGTGTTAGATGACGGGAAACAGAAGAAAGTGTAAAGGGGGTTTTCATCTGGGGTAGCAGTCTTCAAGAATTACTTCAGTAACACTTGGTATAATTTCAGAGGACTGAATTCCCTCAGAGTTCACTTCGTCTTCAAGAACGTTTGTGTTTGTTTTTCTCAACTAATTACTAGTGCTTAACAGGTTAGTGTTTTTAAAATTATTTGCTTATGAAACCTACCACAATAGGAGTGTAGAAAAATAAGCCCTTTAATCATTTTAATACCTGGCAGGTGATACTTATTGTAATTTTTAGATTATAATTTCTGCCATTTCTAAGATTCAGCTTCCCTGTCAGCTACCATCTAGTCCCAAGCCATCAGCACTCAGTCAGTTACATAAGACACCTCAAAGCCTCACACTCCTTTTATGTCATTTAAGAAATTAGTTTGATCTGAATATAGTTCCCCTACAGGAATAACCAGCTCTGTTTAAGATATCTGTGTTGGAGTATGAATGACTTATCCAGAAAGTCATTCTTTAGCACATGCTCAGATAATACTTTATCAGGTAGTGAAAATTAACTCGGAACTAAGGCTTGAAGTGTACGTCTACATGGAAAAGCCTGGTGACCTCCATCCAGCGATATTTACACTAGAGGTCATCGTTAAAGAATTGCAGAGTAACTTTAATACCCTTCCCCATAGAATAACACAGCCAACACAGTAGAAGAAATTAACTATATTCAAGATTTAGGGTGGATGGTGGTCCATATTTATACATCTTTATATTTTGCTTTTAAAAGGGAGAACCCAATTGCTCAGTGTTGAGAAGACTAGTCCAAAGTACTGTGTGGAAGCTGTCCTATGGAGGGCCTGGGAGGCGACAGAAGCATAAAGAGCTGTGAGGGAGAAGGCCGCAGGAAGTGCAGTCACTGGCTGGATGACCTTGGGCAAATTCCTTGGCCTCTCTGGGTTTGTTTCTACATCTACAAAATGGGGGTGGGGAGTTATGATAATAGTTCTCATTGTGTAGGCTCATCACCAGGACTAAATAAATCAGTGTCTATAAAAACAAAGCGCCTGTGCTTAAACCGGTGCCTAACGCATAGTAGAAGTCCAGTCCATGGCTGGCCGTTCTGGTCCTTGCTGCTGCGGGCGATGAATTTACTTCACACACGATCTGATCAATGTGAAGGTCCATTTTTGTGGAGGGGCACAGGGGAGCAGGCATTTCCTCTTGTAAGGAAATGTGCCTAGAAAATGAATGTTACAAGAACTTTTTTTAAGGTTCAAGAAACACACAAAACAAAGGGGCAGGACAACTTAGTTCAACTATAGGCATGAACTGACTGACAGGGGTTGAAACTGATGAGAGGAGAATCCTGTGAAGGGTTTCTCCACTCACGCAATACCTGGACCTGGAGATGAAGGATGAACTGCTGGGGACAGGTCAAGGTCAAGAAGCAAATAGGGCTGGGGTGTGGGGGCAGGGCGGGGAAGAGCAGTTGGAGGTTTATTTGTGTTAGAGGGGGAACTGGACCCACTTAAGCAGCAGGCTAAAATCTGCATACTCATCCTAGCAGGATGGCACGTGACTTTAGTCCCAGCAGCACTCATGAGGCAGAGACAGGAGGATCTTTGATTTGGAAGCCACCTGGGTCTATATATCCATTCTAGGCAAGCTACAGAACAAGATCCTGTCTCTTCAAGATACCACCACAACAAAACACCAATTCAGCCCCATCGAGAGTAGAAAATGATAGAGAAAATGGGACAGGAGAAGAAAAGAGGCGGAAATGAGTGCACACAAGGTTCTAACAACTAACAGAAGAAGGCTGTTTGGAGACAAGCGTATGTCTTCCTGAGCTAAGTCATTCTCACTCGAACACAGGCATGTCAGCCCCCACCCCTACCCCCTAACCCCACCCCTGACTGTGTTCCTGTGATTATGGCCCTTTGAAATGGTAACCAGATTCAGGATCTGTGCCCGCTAGGACAAGGAGAGGAGGCCTTGGAAGCAGGGTTCACACAGACGTCTAGAAAAAGAAACGGGCAGCAGCTGTGCCCTGCAGTTGAGAAAGTCTCCAGTTCTTTCTGGAAATGGGCACATCCCAGAAAAATCAGCCGTTAGGCTGTAAGCATGGATTGTAGAGTTGACTACTATAAATGTGGAGTGCTGGATTCACATATGGGAGAAGTTAAGTCATTGGGCAGAAACGAGAGTAAGTTCAACATTGTGTTTCTAGGCCAGAAACACCAGGCTGAAAGGGAAAAGGGAAATAAGCATTCAAGATATGGAGAGGATTTTCCAAGGGGGAAAAAGGAGACTAGAGAATGAGCTAGACATTGAAATGCTACCAAATGAAACCCTCACATCCATCACTGTCTTCATGACAGTTCTTGATCTCTGGCAAAGGAGAGGGAATTGCCCTCAGACCAATCAGATGGGCTCTTGATCTTCCTATGAGATGAAACAGATGAAGAGATGGAGGTCTTTAGAAGAAGAACGCAAGCTATTTTAAAGTCTTTGTCGGGTATTTTTGTCAGAGCCATGAAAAGTAGCTAATATAGAATAGTATCAGAAGTGGGGTGGTTCCTGACTGTCGCTCTTCGGCCTTTGCCACTGTTTTTTGTTTGTTTGTTTGTTTGTTTGTTTTGGTTTTTCAAGACAGGGTTTCTCTGTGTCGCTTTGCACCTTTCCTGGATCTCGCTCTGTAGACCAGGCTGGCCTAGAACTTACAAAGATCTGCCTGCCTCTGCCTCCCAAGTGCTGGAATTAAAGGCATGCGCCACCACCGCCCAGCTTGCCACTGTTTTGAGGGAGGAATATGGAAACGTTTGGAGCTGGGGTCTAGGGAGGGGAAGAAGGAAGATGTTGTATTAAGAGTGTAACGGTTTGAATGTGAAATGGTGAAACACTTGGTCTCCAGCGGGAAGTGCTGTTTTGGAAGGTTCTGGAGCCTTTAAGATGGGGGTCTGGATGGAAGAAGTGGGTCAGTAGGTGTGGGCCTTGAAGATTTACAGCCTGGCCTTACTGCTTGTCTGCCTGCTAGCTTCTCTCTGAGGGCAGAACCAGGCCTTCCCCACCATGATGGACGGGCCAAACAAACCTCCTTACTCACTGGGTACACAAACCACACTTAAGGTCGGGCCCCATGCCCAACAGAAGACAGCCAACTGGAAACGAATTCAGTGATATTTTTGGAGAATTTTTGTCTCATAATGCTTTGCCTGGGTGTTTTTTGCTTTACTGGTCATTGGCTTCTACTCTATGGTTTCTGGTTTTTTGTGCTTTTATGGTGTGTGTGTGTGTGTGTGTGTGTGTGTGTGTGTGTGTGTGTGTATGTATGTGTGTCTGTGTGTGTCTGTGCGTATGTGTGTATGTGTGTGTGTGTGCGTGTGTGTATGTGCGAGTGTATATGTATGTGTGTGTATACTGCATATGATTTTTCTTTGTTTTTTTCCTCTGTTTGTTTTGTTTCATTCTGTTTTTTTTTTTTTTTTTCCCTAAAGAGAGAGAGAAAGAAGGCATGGAATCACAAGGGTAGGCAGGTAGGAGGATCTGGGAACAGACGAGGGAGTGGAAACTGGGGTTAGAATATAATAAAGAAACAAATAACTCTTCCTTACATTGATTTTTTTTTTGGGGGGGGCGATGGGAGTTGGGACAGGGTCTCCCTGTGTAACTCTACCTGGCTTAGAACTCACTATGTAGACCAGGCTGGCCTTGAGTTCACAGATATCTATCTCCCTGATTCATAGATAGCTGCCGAGTGCTGAGATTAAAGGTGTGCTGCACCGCCACACCCTGCTTGCTTTTCTTCTTCAAAAATATTTTTATTTATGTGGGTATGTTCAGTGTAGGTGCCTGTGAAGGCAAAAAGAGGGTGTTGGGTCCCCAGGAGCTGATGTTACAGGCGACAGCAACCAAACTCCAGTTGTCTGAAAGAGAAGCAAGCACACCGTAACTGCTGAGTCATCTCTTCAGCCCCTCTCGTTGCTTTTCTTTCTTTCTTCCTTTTTCTCCTCTTTTTTTTAAAAAAATTGTGTTGAAGACTTGAACACAGAACTTTGTGCATGCTAGGCAAACATGAGATATAGCCTCAGCAATGAAGAAGGCAAGCATGAGATATAGCCTCAGCAATGAAGAAAGGCAAGCATGAGATAATAGCCTCAGCTTTTCTTAAAGAAAGAAACTAATACAGAGAAGTAGCACCAGGAGCCAGGAGTTCCGGTGACAAAGCTCACTGTGGATTTTAAGCCTTTGCAACTGTTCTGAGGGAGGAATATAGAAGAGTTTGGAGCTGTGGGCTAGTGACGTCCTAGAAGGCTGCAAGCAGAGCTTAATGGGCCACTCGGGTGGGAATTTGGAAGACAAAATGCCTAGAAATGTGGTTCTCAACCTGTGGGTCTTGACCTCTTTGGGTCAATGGACCCTTTCACAGGGGTCGCCCAAGACCCTCAGAAAACACAGATATTCACATTACAATTCATAATAGGAGTTATGAAGTCACAACAAAAATAATTGTATGGTTGGGGGTCACTACAACATGAGGAGCTGTGTTAAAGGGTCGCAGTGTTAGGAGGGTTGAGAACCACTGCTCTAGAAGAATGGAAACTGTAGAGATGTAGCTCATGAGGTTTCGGAGGGAATAAGGACTCTGTTGGGGACTGGGTTAGAAGCTGTCACGTTACATTCAGTGTTCGGCCCATGTTCTGAAACTTTGAGTGAGGCTGGATTCAAAAGCAAAGGACTAAAGCCAGGTGTGGTGGCGCAACCTTTTAATCTGAGCCCTTGGGAGGCAGAGGCATGTGGATTTCTGAGAGTTCAAGGCCGGCCTCAACTGCACAGTGAGTTCCAGGATTTTCAGGGCTGTCTAGAGAGGCCCTGTCTCAAAACAAAAACAAACAAACATTTAAAAAGTAATGGACTAGTTTGTTTGGTGGAGAAAAACTAAAGGTAGGCTAACATTCAGGCAGTGCCATGGTTATTGCTCCTGCTCTTATCTAGGTCTACTGAAGAAAGACAGAGAGCAGGAAGACAAGAGAATCCTGCAGTTTGGTGAAGAAATCAGAAGATTTAAAGTTGCAGACGAAGGCCTGTGATGGAGTGCTGCGGGTAAGGCCTTTGCTGCCAAGTCTCACAACCTGAATTCAGTCCCCAGAACCCACATGATAAAAAAGAAAAATGACTACAGCAAGTTGTCATCCTCAGACCTCCACACGTCTACCATCCCATGCAAGTCTCTGTGTGTCTTGGAATGTCTATTACCGAGATAAAATACCGTGACCAAGAGCCATTTGGGGAGGGAAGGGTTTATTTTAGCATATACTTCCACATCATTGTCCATTATCAAGGGAAGTCAGGGTGGGAACTCAAGGCAGGAACCTGAAGGCAGGAATTAATGCAGAGGCCATGGAGGAGTGCTGCTTACTGGCTTGCTCCTCATGGCTTGTTCAGCCTGCTTTCTTAGACCATCAAAGACCACCTGCCCAGGGATGGCACCGCCCACGATGGGCTGGGCCCTACCACATCAATTGTTAATCAAGAAAGTACTTCATAGACTTGTCTACAGACCAGTCTTGTAGATGCATTTTCTCAATTAAGATTCCTTTGGTTTGTGTCAAGCTGACAATAAAAGTAAATAAAGTTGCAGACAAGGCGGATGCAAAAGCAGATATTCTTACTGAAGGATAACACCATCATAGAGAAAGCTAATGCTCTTCACTGGGACAGAAGGCTAGATGTACTGAAGGCAAGACTCTACTTACAGAGAAAGGCTCTAGCTTGTGAAAATACAAGTCTATTTGAAAAGAGAGGGCTTGAACTGAGAATACCGCTGAAAAGAGTCCCTGATCCCAAATGGCCAACTATGGAAGTGTTTTCTTAGATTCAGCCACCACGGTACAGAGAAGCCACTCCAGCTGTGGTCCAAGAGGGTCAGCTGCATCTCAAGCCTGCAGCAGCAGAACTTGGCAGCATCATTTACACGGTGCATTAAATATGCACAAGTGAGGGGTTCGTGGAGACTCATGCCAACGGTCCGGAAAGCCGCCGAGGGCAGGCAATGTGTGGCGGGGTTTGAATTTCCTGAGAGGCCCTGAGAGGCCAGGACATAGAGCTGGGAGGTAAAATCTAAGCTTCAGAAGTGGCCCCAGGATATTAGCGGTGCTGGGACTGTGGGACACCTGCCAAGGAAAGCTTGGGGCAGAGCTGAGCAGCCTCGAGTGTTCACATGTGCTGGAGGCAGCAGATCTGGAGCGGTGGGGATGTGCAAAGCCACTGGGGCCCTGGGGACTCCATGTTAGGCTCTGGACCAGACACAGAGCTATACGGTTTGGTGTTTTCCTTGCTGGATTTCAGTCTTGATGGGTCTCATCTTCACTTGCTATTGCCCCGGTTCCTCCCTTTTGGAATGGAAATGATTACTCTGTGTCATTGTAGATTGGAAGAATGTAATTTTTTTTTTCATTTTCTTTCTTTCTTTTTCCGAGACAGGGTTTCTCTATGTAGTTTTGGTGCCTGTCCTGGATCTCGCTCTGTAGACCAGGCTGGCCTCGAAATCACAGAGATCCGCCTGGCTCTGCCTCCCGAGTGCTGGGATTAAAGTCATGCGCTACCGCCACCCGGCTCATTTTCTTTTAAAGGGGCACACAGCTAAGAGATTACCTTGAATGGCAGAGGAGACTTGGACTTTGGATTTTTGTAAGTGTAGGGACTGTTAAAAGGCATGGGACCAGTGAGATGGCCTTCAGGCTGAGGACCTGATTCTATCCCCAGGACTCACATGGTACAAGGAAAAAACCAAATCCTACAAGTTCTCTGACTTCCACATGTGCACTGTCACACACACACACACACACACACACACACACACACACACAAAGTAAAGAAATAAATAAAATGTAATTAATTTCTTAAAAAGACTATGTAGGAACTTAAAAATTGAAATGAATGTATTTGCATTATGAGATGGCTTAAGCCTGTGCTGGCCAGGAAAAGAAAGTGAAATATATCCCACAGATGATGTGTTTAAACATTTGGTTCTTAAGTGGTGGTGACATTTTGAGAGGTTATGGAAACTTTCGGAGATGGGGCCTCTTTGTAGGAAATGGATGAATGGGATTGGGCTCTGCGGTTTTATAACCCCGCCCCTCTTTCCGTCCATTTCCTTTTTCCTGACGGCAGACTGCAGTGTGACCAATGTGACCTCACCTCTACTTCCTCCCATTCCTCCGCGGGCTGTATCCCTTTGTCTTAGTCAAGTTTCTATTGCTGCGGCAAAACACCATGACCAAAAGCAACTTGGGGAGGAAAGGGTTTATGTTCCTTACATTTCCTCATGGTGAATCACTGAAGGAAGTCAGGGCAGAATTCAAATAGGACAGGAACTCTGAGTCAGGAGCTATTGAAGAGGCCGTGGAGGGGTGCTGCTTACAGGCTTGCTCTTCGAGCCTTGTTCAACCTGCTTTCTTATATAACCCAGGACCACTAGGCCAGGGGTGGCACCACCCACCATGGGCTGGGCCCTCCCGCATCAATCCCTAGTTAAGAAAATGCCCTATAGGCTTGCCTGCAGCTGATCTTAATGGAGGCGTCTTCTCCACTGAGGCTGCCTCCTCTCAGAGGCATCTAGCTTGTGGTCAAAGTGCTAAAAAAAAAAAACTAGTCAGCACACCCTTCTTAAGCCACAAGTCAGAATAAACCCGTCCTTAGAGTTGCCTTTGTGACGTAGTTTGTCACAATGAGAAAAATAACTAATACAGGAAGTCAGCTAGGTCCTTCCTGAATGTATAGCATCACGTGTTAACCCCATGGTGAGAAACGCAAACTGAATTTCAAATGACACACAGGCACCCTGTAAGGAGGTAGGGAGACATCTTTCTCTTCCTTGCCCTATGTGCTTCCCTTTCCCCATAGAATGCTAATGGTGGCCATCGTCTTTGATGGGTAACGTTACAAGGCTCTTCCATGGGTTCTAGAACAGCATCCCGCTATTATTGTAGAGACTGTTTCTACTTCTACGAGACATGAGATCCGGGTAGATTAATTGTGAAAGTAGCAGGAATGCTGTTTGGGTGGAAGAAGACTTAGTGGCCCCTGCAGGACTGCACACCCACAGACATTCGAGGGTGAGCTATCTGATGGGACCGGAAAAGCAAACAAGGAGAGGCGTATGCGTTTCAAGTGAGTTTGGCTTACAATAGACGAGGAATTCACTCTGTTCACTCTGGATTGACTTTTCCTGGGAATTTACCAGTGGGAAAGGCTTTTATGTTGTTCAATTCTCAGCCACCTCCCCACCCCCCACCACCCCCGCTGTAGTTTTATTTGGACTTTTGAAAGTATTTTTCTCTGCTGACAGATTTTGGACACTGTGATTAGATGTAATTTCAAATGGGAACCAGACCCAGAGAGTGAGGATGTGTCCCAGGGTGTAGGACAGCCTTGAAGTTAAGTTGATTAATGACCCGTTAGACGCCATAATGATCCATTATAGAGTATCTTCAGAGGGATGGCTTAACTGCATAGATCTTTGGTCCTGGGAAGATACAGCGAGAACCAGTGGTGAGCACCAAGGGGCTGTTAATCTCCCTTAGCTGGACAGTCCGTCCTCTGTGATGAGGACTTAGTCAAATTCAGTTGCTAAAAATAATGAAGCCTAGGAAGGTTGGTGTGACTCTCGACATTTCTGCTAAAGCACATGAGACGGAAAACATTCATCCAAACCTCAGCCACTGGTCTACGCTCTTACTAGAGAAAAAAAAGGTACTAGTCTGGTATCCTAGTCACTTTCTGTTGCTGTGATAGAGACATCATGACCAAAAGCAACTTGGGAAAGAAAGGCTTTATTTGGCTCTCACAGCCCAGTCACTGTCCACCACTGAAGGAAGTCAGGGCAGGAACCTGGAGGCAGGAGCGGAAGCAGAGGTCATGGTGGGATGCTGATTACTGGCTTGTTCCCATGGCACACTTTCTTACACAACCCACGACCACCTGCTGCGGGTGGCATCACCCACTGTTGGCCGTGTATTCCCACAAGAAAATGTCTCAGACTTTCCAACGGTCAGTCAGATGGAGAAACCTCAGTTGAGGTTCCCTTTTCCCAGACACATCTGGAATGTGTCAAGTTGACAAAAGGTACATCTGGTCAGAGCCGTTGGGGACAATTTCTTAGACTGAGGGAGCGGAATGTTGAAAGGCATCTCTCATTGTCTGTGCTTTCGTTTCCTACCATTAGGAACAAGATACACGCACGCACTCACGCACGCGCGCGCGCGCGCGCGCACACACACACACACACACACACACACACAGCAAATCTAGAGACAGGAGCTGGCGAGGCAAGATGGCCTCCTCTTCTTGCCCCTCCCTGCTTTGGTCCTATGGCTCTGGCTAGCCAGTGTCATTCTGGCCTGAGGAAGAGTAGGTAGACTTCGTACAGCTTGGTTGGTGGGACCACTCCACTTGAGTCTTGGCCTTATCTTCAGTCTCTTCTGGCTCACCTGAGAGGAGCCCCAAGATTCTGTTTTAGAATTGGAGACTCTGACTCCAAGATTCAGTTTAAATCCAGGTGTTTGTCAGCTCGTACCAATAAAATGGCGCAGGGTTCTCCTTGGGATGGACCATGTGTGTTCGCTCCTCAGGGAGGTCAGGTGAGAGAAATGGTCCTGATAGGGTCTGGGTTGGGAACTTTACTACAAAGTTCAAATACTTTTGAGGGTTGGGTGGGTTTTTTCCTGCCATCTTTTTTTTTTTTGCATTTATTTAATTTATTATTAGTGGTGTGTGTGTGTTGTGTGTATGGTGTATGTGTGTGTTATGTGTATGGTGTGTGTATGTTGTATGTATGTGGTGTACTGTGTGTGTGTGTGTGGTGGTATGTGTGTGTATGGTGTATGTGTATGTTATGTGTATGGTGTGTGTATGTTGTATGTATGTGGTGTACTGTGTGTGTGTGTGTGGTGGTATGTGTGTATATGGTGTATGTGTGTGTTATGTGTATTGTATATGTGTGTGTGGTGTGTGTGTGTATTGTGTGTGTGTGTATGGTGTGTGTATGGTGTATGTGTGTTTGGTATGTTGTGTGTGTGTGTGTGTGTGTGTGCACATGCACTGCATGCATGTGCTTGTCAGCAAACATGTGGAAGTCAGAGGATAATGTTGGGATCTGGCTCTCTCCTTCCACTCTGGTCTGGTGATTGAACCCAGGGTCTCATGTTTTCGAGGGAATGACCCCACAGGGTCACACCATTGAGTGCTTAGTTACCAGGGAGTGGAATTTTCCTTTTAGAAGGGATTAAGAGGTGTGGCCTTGTTGGAGGAAGTGTGTCACCGGGGGTGGGTTTTGTGTGTCACTGGGGGTGGGCTTTGAGGATAAAATAAGCCCATGCCAAACCCAGAGTCTCTCTCTGCCTATGAATAGGGATGTAGCTCTCAGCCTGCTCCACTGCCTGCCTTCATGTCCCACCATGATGAGAATGAACTAACCCTCTGAAGCTGGGAGCAAGCCCCAATTACATGCTTTCTTTCATAAGAGTATCCTCGGTCATGGTGTCTCTTCACGGCAATAGGACAGTGACCAAGACACTGGCTGAGTCATCTTCCTGGCCCCATCTCTCCGTCTTTGGGGGCAGGGTCTTAAGTAGCCTAGACTGGCCTTGAGCCCCTGATGCTCCTGCCTCCACTCCCAAATGCTGGAATTACAGGTGTGTACCTCACCTGGTTATTTTCTGCATTTGAAACCTCTTGCAAGAGGTTGTCCAGCTCACAAATTCTCCAAAGAAAAATCAAGAAAGAATAAGAGCTTTGAAAAAGTTAGAACTTTTTTTTCTGTCAATTTCTTTCTTTATTTTGAATAGTGTTCTGCCTGAATGTATGTCTGCGCACCAGAAGAGGGCACCAGATCTCACTACAGATGGTTGTGAACCACCATGTGGTTGCTGTGAATTGAACTCAGGTCCTCTGGAAGAGCAGCCAGCAGCCAGTGCTCTTAACCTCTCAGCCATCTCTCCAGCCCTGTAGA
>CABHPQ010195833.1:0-23686 GCA_902168405.1 Peromyscus aztecus | reverse complement strand
CTCAGGAGAACTGGCTTCATGGGGTTCGGTGTTTCTTTCTGTGCTCCGGGCTTCCCATTGTCTGTGATGAGAAGGCAGCTGTTTGTGTTGTCATTTTTATTTTTCTTAATCTCTGTGAGCTGAGTTGGGTTTTCCACAAGATAGTTAGTTAGTTAGTTAGTTAGTTCCCATTGCCTTTCAGCAGTTGAGTGGGATGTGTTCAGATGCAGATCTCAGGATGCTGTCTTTAGATGTCTGGATTATTACTGCTATTTTAGTAAAGTTTGATAATTTTATTTATTTATTTATTTGTTTATTTAGTGTGTGTGTGTGTGTGTGTACACGCGCATGCGCGAGCATGAGCATGCACATGCCAGTCACACACAGATAGAGGTTGACTTTTGGGAGTCAGTTTTCATCTTCCATCATGTAGGTCCTAGGATTGAACTCAGGCAGTCAGGCTTGGTGGCGGGTGCTTTTACCTGCTGAGTTATCTCACGGCCCCCACCTCTTTTATTTTGAAATAACTTTAAAATTAGCATAAAGATACTATATATTGTTGCAGTATTTTCTTTTTCTTTTCTTTCTGGTTTATAGAGACAGATTTCTTTGTGTCGCCGTGGTTGTCCTAGAACTCTCTCTGTAGACCAGGTTAGGTTGGTCTTGAACTCACAGAGATCCGCCTGCCTCTGCCTCCTGAGTGCTGGGATTAAAGGCTTGCACCTCCCCCCCCCCCAGCATGTTGTTGCGGTATTTTCAAAGTGCTTTAGTAGATCTGCCCCCCAATCTGACTCACCCCCCAACCCCAATCCCTTCACCACTGTCTTTTCTTCATTTGTGTCCTTTGTGACCTTCTGTCCGTCTCCATCCTTCCTCACCCGTCCCACCTCAGGCCCCATTTTCTCTCATCACTCATACAGTTGTCCCTTGGTATATGAAGGCGACTGTTTTCAGGACTCTGTCTGCAGATGGTCAAGCCCATTGGTGGAAGTGGCATTCCTGCACACGACCTCCTGTTTCTTTAATTATCTCCAGATTGCTTGCAGTTCCTAACACAATCTAAGTACTCTGGAAATAATCGTTATACTGTACTGTTTAGGGAGTAATGGTAAGAAAAAAGTTCGTGTGTTCCCATATGGTATAGCTGCTGATCTCTTGTGTGTGCACTTGCACACACGCATGCCATGGTACCTGTGTGGGGGTCAGAGGACAGCATTAGTGTTGGCCCTGGCCTTTCACCTTGCTTGAGGCAGGGTCTCTTTGCTGTTCACTCTGCACTGTGTTCAGCAGGCTGGCTTGACTGAGGGGTTCCAGGGCTCCTGTCTCTGCCTCCATGCTGCCGTGGGACCACTGGGATTATGTATCGACCTGTGCAATTGCTGTTGGCTTTAGGGTGTTTGGGGATTGAAAGGCAGGTCTTTTTTGGGATTGAGAGGCAGACTTGGGAGGCAAGTGCTGTAGACTGCTGAGCCATCTCCCTAGCCCTGTGTTCAGTGTTGGTTCATGTTTTGTTTTTTAATTTATTTTCCCTTTAAAGCTGGGGTTTTGAGGGGTCACACTGTGTATTTTTGTGTTGGCTAGAGATTGGTTCAGAAAGCTTTCCCTCTCCTCAGATGAATCCACGTGAAGGCCAGGCACACTTTTGAATTGCACGTAGTTCACATACTTTTACCTTCCTTGGCTTTTACTTTTAACCAGACCCTCTGGCATCTTTGCACATGACCATGGCAACACCATTATCCTGTCTGCTGTTGGTGCAGAGCTTCTGGTGGGCCTGGGGTTGGGGAGAGTTTATCCAGCGCACAGTGGTTGCCTCTCCTCCCAGAGCTTCCTGTGAATTCCTTGGAATCTTGTTCATGCTGGTCAGGAGCTCACCATCAGACACAGAGAGCCCCTGGCCTTCCAAGTTCACTTGTTTACGGGATTGCCAGGAGCTCACCATCAGATACAGAGAGCCCCTGGCCTTCCAAGTTCACTTGTTTATAGGATTGCCATTCTCCTGCTCCTGTGCCCTGTCTAGTGAGCTTGGCAGTAGCAGTGGACTTGCTGGTTTTGTAACCTGCCCTGGGTTGAACTATGGTGCTGACTGAGCTGATGTTAGGGGGCCAGGAACAGCTTCAAGGAAGAAAGCTCCAGGCCCCTGCTGTGCTGATCTTACCCAAGAGGTCAGTACTTGCCATGAGGACTCAAGTCTGAGTTTACAGATGACTGTGGTAGATTTCCAAAGTGCAGGGAATGGTTGACTGTGACCAGTTTGTCCCTCTGGTTGTGCTTCAGGGAGAGGATCTGTGACCTTACTTTATCTGTACTGGGTTAGCCATGTGTCTTGTCCAAACAGTCTCCTGCCAGACAGCATCCTGCACCTTAAGGGCATCTAGTTGTGTGCAGTGTGTGCTAATAAGCTTTGGTAAAGGCTCCTTGCAGAATCCCATTAAGTCAGCAGCGAATCTACATGCTGTTTGAAAGATGTAAATTATGAGGTGAATTGCTATAAGATACTTGTAGGCATTACTGATACTTAAAATCCGTACTCACCATACCAGTATTAGCCCACCAAGAACTTTAAATACCAGTTGTTGTTACTGAAAGAATCGTTGAATTGGAGTAAAAGAAAAAAAAAAACTTGGAGTTTGGGTTGTGGGTTTAGAAGCAAATGCTAGCTCTTCAATTTGTAAGCTTTGTGGGCAGCACAATGCTACTTTCTCTCACTGAGCCTCCTTAAGCTGGGTAATTTGGAGATCACCACTCAGCACACAGTCCACACATTTTTTGGACTCCTCAGGAGATTGATTCTAGGACCACACAGATCAAAGTCTGAGTGCTCCAGTTCCTCACATGAACGTAGTATTTATAAGACCCACATCTAACCTCTGATAAACTTGAAGTCATCTGCAGATGGACTGATGTTACACACAATATAGCTGTAACTAGCTGTTATGCTATATTGTCCAGGGGGTAGTGAGGGGCAGAAAGAACCATGAGTGTCCAGTAGTTTCTGTTTTTTCCCCAAGTATTTTCTGTCTGCTTATGTTTGCATCTGTAGATGCAGAAACAATGGACATAGAGGGCCGACCATATATGATGAAGGCTAGCATAACCATGTGACCAGGTTACGGTTGGATGGATAGTTTTGGTGAAGTTTCACTACCAGATTTACCTCCTTGTTTTTACCTGGCCTTGCTTCTCCCCCTTTATTTTATTTTTAAACCTTTAAGTTTTATTTAATTGTTTTATCATTGTGTGTGTCTGTTGGTCAGGAGTCATCACTTCCCTTCTACCCCAGGGATCAGGTGATCAGGATTGGCAGCAAGGGTCTTAACTTTCTGAGCCATCTTACTGCCCCACCCCCTTTCCCCTCAATGCAGTAATTCTCTTTCGTACAGTACACGAGGCACACAGTTTTTGTTAGAGTATGTTTTGCTTTAGTGCCCTTTCTACATATTGAGGTATTCCTAGTATTCCGGGGAATTGTCCTGACATCTCTATGTCATGGTCATATAAGTGCCGACAAATTTTTATGTGAATGAAATTTTGGTGATGCTGAGTCCCCTCATGGAACACGATTGTCCTGGGGAAGTGGAATTTGTAGTTGAACATTCCCAGGCCATCTGGGGAAGGAAGAAAACAAAGGCTATGCAAGGCTTGTCAGGAGTTCACCACAGGCTCTGTCCTGTGATACAGTGGTTACTGTGGAGTACTATAACTCGCTGGTGTTGGCTGTTACGTCGTCTTTGCTGTTAGGAGGACAGGATAGGCCTTGGCACATCCTGATCCTTCTCTTCACTATTTGATTCTTAGAACTGAGCAGAAAGTAGTTCCACTTAGTGTTGGGCAAACTCTGGCAGGACATACCATGTTCCAGGCTATTGTATAGTGCTTTTGAATACATTTCTGCCATCAAGTTTCTAGGCACTACCTCTTCCTTGGAAGCCTTTAATTTACCCCAGAGAATGTGTTTGTTGTGTAGTGTGTCTATCAATGTTGTTCTTGGAAATCTAGTACTTGGGCAGGTACATGTTTTACAGTGTAGACATTGAGAGGATGTCTAACTCTGAGAATCAGGCTTCAGAGCTCTTTCATCTTCAAGTGAAACCAGGAAGCCCTGGCTGCAGGAAGAGGATGGTACCGGCCACATTTGGACTGGTGTGCTGCCCAGATAGGGTCAGTTCAGCAGTACACATTGCCAGTCAGATGCGAGCTGTAGCGAGGTGCAGTAGTTAAGCATGAATCTCATAGGTGCTTAATGGTCTTTTGGCACTGCATTTGGTGTAGCAGTGTAGACTTGTATGTGTGTGTTGGTCTGGATCTCATTAAACAGTGATGGCAGTGTGGCATTTGAGATGGTTTATAGCAATGATTAACTTTTTTTCCCTAAGGCTTTAAAAACATTTTTCTGGTGATGTCATCTGTGAAGAAAATTAAGAGGCTTTATTATATGAAGTAGAAGTTTCAACTTTGCATTCATAGTGATTGGATATTTTTCTTGTTTGTTCACAATGTTGGATAAATAGTCTCATAAGACTCTCCCTATGCTTGCCAAGAGCTATGGAGGGCACCAGAGTGTCTCTGACATGAGATGTGACCTCCGTGACCCTGCAGTTCAGTAAGAGGGCTAAGACAAGCTCCCAGTTATACAACCTGAACTGATTGCTAATTGCTCTAGAAAGACAAGGCTGCTAGCAGAGCTGGTGACAGACCATGTGTTTGCATGAGGAAGCTACTCTCCAACTCCAAGCACTCTTTAGTTTCTATGTCCATAGTAAACCAGTTCTCTGAGTCTCACTTTCAGGAAGCCCCAATGCCTGTATGTGGAATTTCCCTTCCTTTGTGGATGTTCCCAAAAGCAGGAAAGCAGAGTTCAGGGAGGGAGATATTTGGCTAAGGAGAGTAGCTTGGTTCAAGTGGATGACTTCTCAACTTGAGACCAAGCTAGACCAGGCTACAGGATACTTCATGAGACATTCTGACCTGACATGCTGCTAGAACAGTCTGGAAGTACAGAATATGAGTAAGAATACCATGGAAAAACTAATTTGGGTAGGCTGGAGCTGAGAACATATTACATATGAGAGAAGTACAATTTTTGGGGATCACACACTTAGTAAATATATGGAGAGCTACTGACAACTTCATGGATGTGAATATCATTATTCTTATTATAGAAAATGTATGTATACAGGGCTTGTACATGGTTAAGGGTCATTTGAGCTTAATCTATGAACATGAATGCTGTGGGATGGTCTTTCTGTATGCTGTGAATATATGTTGCTACCATTGGTTAATAAAGAAGCTGCTTTGACCTATGGTAAGACAGGATAAGAGCCAGGCAGGAAATCCAAGCAGAGAGACAGTGAGAAGAAGGGTGGAGTCAGGGCAGACGCCATCCAGCTACCCAAGGAACAAGATGCCAGCACACCAATAATGCCACGGCCACGTAACAGTGTAGATTAATAGAAATGGGTTGATTTAAGATGTAATAGCTAGCTAGCAATAAGCCTGAGCCATAGATCAAACAGTTTGTAATTAATATAAGCCTCTGTGTATTTATTTGGGACCAAATGGCTGCGAGACACAGGAAAACTTCCAGCTACACATGAAAGTTGTTCATTATATTCTTTTTATTTTTATTTATTTATTTTTGGAGATAAGACCTCACTGTGTAGCCCTGGCTGATCTTGAACTCAACAGAGGTCTCCCTGCTTCTGTTCTGCCTTCATGGTACTGGTATTAAAGGTAATTGGAGTATATCTTCTCAGTGAAATAACAGGCTAATTGATAAAAAAAATAGCCTAGTTTAGTCTATAAAACCTTAACAGTAGCACTTCTGTGGGTAAAAACCAGGTAGCCTTTAATAGTGACTTGCTTTTCAGGTTTATGGAGATGACTGGTACAAGAAGTATCTGCCACCATACTTTTCTGTTTTAATGAGACACAGAGAAGAGTTCAGAGAGGCCAGGTCTCATTAGCAGGTAAATCCAGGTACATCTCATTTCAGCAAACCATTGTCCATGGGCTCTTTTGCTTGGCATATGTCCCTCGGCCTGCACAATACAGCTAGTTGGTAGTTTCCAGAATCTTCTAAAGTGACTCTTCCCTTCTAACATTTACAATTTCAGAATGAGTCTTAATCCTGTATAAACACACACACAATGCAGGAGCTTTTGCAAATCACGCTGAGCTTGAACTGAGTGAGTGTTTGCAATAAGGAAGCTCAGCCCATCCTGTAAGTCATACAGGAAAGCAACACATAGAAAGTTGGGAAGTGTAGACTGTCTTGGACCTCTGCAGAGAGCACATCCTCAGGCTTGGCGACTCGGAACTTGGCAGTAGAAAGCATGGCAGATACAAAAACAGAAGTTCTATATTTTCAATTGATAGATGAAGTTAATATTAAAATATAGCTTATTTTATTACATTAGCTAATTGCAGACTAACCATAAAGTAACACAAATAATGAAAAATCATTCTCTGTAATAAAATGTAGAAATGAGAATAGTGTGAAGCTAATTTTTACTTTTCAAAACGTTTGCTATTTTCAAAGCGTATTTTTATTTTACATGTGTGTTGTTTGCTTAAACGTGTGCGCACCATACAGTAGCCATGAAGGCAGAAGAGAGTGTGGGATCCCCTGAAACTGGAGTTTATGGATGGTTGAGAGACACCATGTGGGTGCTGGAAACTGAATCTGGGTTCTCTGCCAGAACATCAAGTACTCTTAACCACTGAGCCACCTCTCCAGCCCTGGCTTTTGGTATTTTTAAAGAATTAGAGTCTGGGCTGCTGAGCTTGTGTGGAGCAGTATGCTCCTTTGTGGAGGTGTGAGTTAAAGGGTCTATATACAGGTTCTATCTCTTGAAATTTATCCCAAAATGAAGCTAAAACATGACTGCCCTGAGATTTCCATTTCAGTGTTATCTGTAATGGCAAGTATTTGTGATGGTTTAGGCGCCCATTAATGTAGGAGAGCACATGCTCCTGTGTGCTAGCCGAAATACACATGAGAAATTTTAAAAAACTACGGAGTCAGGAAAAATGTCTTCCAGGCTCCTACTAGGATGGCCCATTAAGCTCTGCTTACCACATTCAGCTGCTTTTCTAGTATCCAGAATCCCAAAGTCTGCCACAGTCCACCTAAAAACAACGCGCTCAGGCCTGTCAGAGCAACAGTCCACTCCTTGCTGCCAACTTGTGACTTAGTTACCTTTCTGTCCCTGCCATAAAACACCACGATCAAGGCAACTTCAAGATGGGAAGTTTATTGTGAACTTCTGGTTCCAGAGGGCTAAGAGTCTGTCACAGTCATGGCAGGGAAGCATGGCAGCCAGTACCAAGCATGGCAACAGGAGCAGCTGAGAGCTCACATCTTGAAATGCAGACGGGAAATGGAGAGAGTAAATGTGAAAATGATGCTAGTCTTTAAGCTTTAAAAACCCACCCCCAGTGACATACTTCCTCCAGCAAGGCCACACCTCCTAAGCTTCCCTAAATAGGGCCACCAACTGGGAACCAGAGACTGTGGGATACATTCCATTCAAACCACCACATTTGCCATATGTAAAAACAACTAGGTAATATAAATGACACACTTGTATGATCTTCATGGGCATCCTCCTGTTAGCGTGGCAAGAGTATGAAGCTTTTAGCTTGTTTCAGAAACAAGTTGAACATTGGCCATCAACAAATGTGGGTTGGTCAGGCTGGGTCTCTACCCTGTCTCAGGCCACATTCAGAGCTCCGTAGGCAACCTCATGAGGGCATGTGGGTGAACATACGCACACAGCTGTACAGCTGGACGGAACATCTTTCTCCAGCAGACTGCCTGGGACCTGGGACTTGAAGGATGACTCTGAGCATCTGGGCAGATGCAGCCATGCAGACAGGTGGTGATGTGTGAGTCACAGGATGTGGAGTTAACAGGGATGGTGAGGTACAAATTGTGGGCATGGGGGATTGCAGAGAACTGGGGTGCCTTTAGCAGTGAGGAGCAGTAGGGGGCACACAGTGGGTGACCAGGGCTGGCTGGGTTATGCAGTGGATGGCAGGAAGCAACCTCTTTCATATGAAGCTCTTTCATCTTTCGGAGTGCTACCTATACCATTTATCTTGTCAGAAATACCCTGTTCTGATTGTTGAGCATCCTCAGTTGCCTGGCCAGTAAACAACCAAGAGGTGCAGAGTCAGCCAGTATTTGTGTACATCTGTTTCTTTGTGTTCTCACTATTGTCACCCATATTGATCAGTGAATGTTTTTGTCAGAGTGAATTAATGTCAAAAATTAAAATTTTTTAACTCTTAATCCATGAAACCATACTCCTTTGTACAGTTTATTGATATGTGGAAGGATATGCTCAATATAAACACATTTGAACCAAATACTGGTTGGTCATATTGGTTGGTAAACAAATTTGACTGTTAGAGAAAGTTTGGAGTCTGAAATAGCTGCAAGAACTGTTGTTGCTCTTTTGTTTTTAAACATTCTTGATGTGAAGAATGAAATCTACATGATAAATTCTGTTTATTACTTTTCTTCTGAAAAGCATCCTGGGTAGGTGCTTAGGGAACATGACGGTGTTAGGGAACATGATGGTGTCTGGTAGATAATTCCTGCTGTGAAAATGCAGTCATATTCCTCACTATGACTGTAACATGCTGGTCTGTTGCTAGCTTTCCTGGTGACAGCAGTAGTGCTGGCAGCTCGGGTAGGTCTTATTTAGGCTTTCATAAGGAAACACGTGTAGGCCCATTTCTCAAATGTGATTTTTAATATCTGAGAACTATATTTTGGCATAATTGCTCTCCTTTTTTTATCCTGTATGCTTTATGCATTTACAAACAGTCTGGAAAGGGCCCGTGGATTTTACTAGATTGCAAAGACATACAGCATGCAGAAACGGTACAGCTTCTCCCTCATGGATTCTCAGCGCCAGCAAGGACAGAGTTGAGCTGTGGGTGCTGACAAGTAACTTGACTGCCCCCTCTGCCTCTGTTGGGTTCTGTGGAAGTGACATTTCTGCTCTGAGAGTGATTGTCGATATTTCAAATAGTTGTTGATGCATTCCCCTCAGACCCACGATGAAGAATGAACTAGGCATCCTGTGAAGTACCCCCAGCAGGGTATCTGTCAAAAGAGATCACTACTGCCCCTCAGTCCTAACATACATCAGAAGCTGGCTGGAAGCTCTGGGAGAATTACTGACCATTTCTCATGCATTTATCTATACTAACAGTGCTTTCATTTCTCCGTTTTGATTTCAGCTAAAAAAAAAAAAAATCAGCTATAATTTCACAATACAGGACTGCCCTTCTCTGGCTTGGCCAGCTAAGCTGCAGGAACGAGCCTCGGGCTTTTGTCCATATTCATCTGGCACCCCTAGATGGTAGGAGGCACAGACCCCCATTTGGTTAAAGCATACATGCACAGGTGGAGTAGCCTCATCCCAAATGCTTGGGACTAGCAGTGTTTCAGTTTTTTCCCTGGACTCTGGAACATGTGCCTAACCTTTACCAATTGTGCATCCCAGTGCCAGTCTGTAACTACACATTGCCTTTTGTTCTGGACCACCTGTCTTTTCTTTACCAGTTTCTCTCATTAAATATTTGCCAGTCACCTTTGGTAGAAACTGTACCTTTTATAAACCAAAGGTCATGACCTCAAGTGAAAAAACAATGTATTTAATTGTCTTGGATCCCTGCCAGAGCCATGTGGAAACTGTCTTTGTACATAAGCCTCCTTTTGGGGTTGGGTTGTAGGAATCCTGCCTTAGTTTTGATAAAAGTGAAAATCTTTCATTTTGCCAGTCATTCTCCTCTGACAGTCTTCATGTCCTGTGGCTTCTTAGACCTCATGCCAAGTTGGCTGAACCACATAGCATGGGCTGGTTTGTATGTGGACAGGGCTATGCTGGCAGAGGTTTATAATAAAGAAGCTGGGTAACTTGGGGTTCTTTTAAAATGTGCATGGGTATCTCGCTTGCATGTGTTTGTGTGCCTGGTACCCACTTTCAAAACTCCCCTAGGACTGGAGTTAGAGATGGTTGTGAGCTGCTGTCTGGGAATTGAACCGAGGTCCTCTGGAAGAATAACCTGCATTCTTAATCAGTACTATTATTTACTGAGCTATATCTTGAATTCCTGACTCAGTGTTCTTGATTGCAGAAACTCTGGAACTTCAAACTCAGGGAAAGAATTTGTGGAAAAATACCAATTTCTACCATAATGACCCCCACAGGTGGGTCTCTGTGTTTAAAGACAGTGAATAACCACAAGAAGCTTTGCAGCCCACACATGCAAGACCATTGCTAAGGAGTAGCTGGGATTCTGGGTGGTACATAGGTATGGAGCGCCAGAGCACTGAACCTGGCACATACCTGGCCTGGCGCCGCTGGGTAGAGGTGAGGGGAGAGAGCGTGACTTGGCTGTCTGTGGGACTCATCCAGCAGTGGATTCCCTGGCTGTGAGGAGAGAATCCTATTGCTGGGCAGCCAAGGGGACCCAGCCTCAGGTCAGATGAATGCTTTCTGTTGCTGGGCCTTGGGGATCTTGAGGCTATGCTGTGCGTGCGCATGTGTGCCTGCCTTTGGAGGAGAAGAGGTCCTTTCATCAGAGTCCTAGGAGGGGAAGAGGTCCTTTCATCAGAGTCCTAAAGGACCTTTGATCAAAAGGAACTAGGCATCGCTATGTACAAAGAAACTTTGCTGTGTTTGGGGTGTTGCATTTCTATCAGACCTGTCAGTGTTCACTGAAGCAAAACTTTCTTGAAGGATAAGAACAAAATTAATTTGTATTCTCTGTTTAAGACAATTTGGCCACAAAACTGAAGAATTGTTGATCTGATTCTTGGTTTTGTTCTGACTTTAATAAAGAAATGGGGATTATATGTATATTAAAATATATTTACTTAAATATACCTAAGTCATTCATTGGTTTTGGGGCTTTTGAGACTGTCTGCTTTCTTTGTAGGAATAAGCTGAGGGAAGCATAGTTAACAGGTTAAGGCTGCTGCTTCCCTACATGTCATAGCGACTTGACTCATAATGTATAGACTCTGAAAGCAACCCCCAGCATCCATCAGCAGGAGAATGGGTCAGTACATTGATTTATGATTTATATACTGTATGATCATACAGAGGGTTCAGTTTAGGGTGAAAAAGAGGCCAAGCTCTGCTGTACAGAACAGCTTGGAGGCATTGTGAGGGATTTCTGGTGTCTGTAGGAAACTGGATGAACAGCAGTATGTGCTGAATCAAACTTGTTCATGATGCTGAGAACAGGCAAAACTAAGCATTGCCGAGAATGGTTTGTCAGAACCTGCTAAAACTTAGTATTCTCACAGGAGAGTGTGACTGAGCACTGCCAGGCCCAGGTCACACTCGACGAAGACATAGCTAAGGAGGTTTGATTTTTGCCCCAAGTTGAGTACAACTCAATCCTATACCAGTAGGAAAATAAAAATACATTTGGTATAATAATACAATCTATCCATACAGACTACTGGGGCACAAAATGAGTAAGTGATAGCTGTATTCAACAAAATGGATCAGTTTCACTAACAGAACTGACACAGAGTACTGTGCACTTTGATTCCATGTATAAATAGATCAGAAAGAATCTAGAACAATGATGATGATTAGGAATGAATGCTTGAGTAGCAAAACTGCTTAAGAAGCCAGGATGTGATTTCTGTAAAAGCAGGAAAGTGGTCAACTGAGAGTGTGGGTGTCAGCAACTACAGCAGGCGTAAGATGGGCTTAGGGGCGTCAAGGTAAACCTGTGTCCATCGAGGCAGGGCTGCACGGATGGCTTGGCTAAAATTTAAAGAGCTCTCTGTTTTCACATGTACATTCCTGTGTATAGTGTTGCACAACAAAGGGCTTAATAGAATACTGTAGTGTAGTTATTTTCCCTTGCCAAAAAATATAAAGTCTTTATAAACAAAAATCAGCTGGGAGACCGGCAGTCAAGTCTGCAGATGAGCTTTGGAACCTTCAGCAGGAGTTGTTTGTAGAGGTGGAAGGAAGTACATCCCTACTTTGCAGGCTGAGGTTCTTACGTTATTTCTTTTTCATACACTTTTAAACTTTCACAGCTTCATACATGATGCTCTGATTGCTGTTATCGCTGTTATCCTAGTAATGCCTTGGTCTCTACCACACCTCCCTTTCCCAGACTCATGACTCATGCTTAATTTTTTTTTCAGTTTTTGTATTAGTTTTTCTTATTCTTGAGAATTTGATACCTCTCAACACTGCCCCCTCCTAACTTTATCTCCTCTTTTTCTTTTGTGACAATCCACTAAGGGCTATTAGTGCTTTCCGTGTGGGGGTGGGGGTGGGGGCAGCAGGACCTTGAGAAATCTACCAGTGGTGACACAAAAAATAATGGTTCCCCTTCCCCAGCAGCTACTAGCTGCCAGTAGCTCTGCAGTAAGAAATGGGGCCTGGAGAACAACTTCTCCATCTCTGCAGGAAGTTTGGCTGGCTTGACCCTGGTCTTATTCAGGTGCTTAACGGCTGGTGTGAGTTGTGACCCATTTAGTTTAACTAGGGCCATATGTGTGACCATTGGATTGAGAAATATCCATTGGAACCTGATGCGGTCACTAGTGGGCACATGACTGAAAATGGTGACTCCCCTTGTCCCTGAATCTTTTCAGTACCAAAAAGTTCATCAGTGAGGGATGGGGTCCCTGAGCCCTGACCTGTGCGTGGCTTCTTTGCATACTGGGGATCAAACCCCGGGCCTCACACATTCTAGGCATGTGCTGTGCCGTTGAGCTAACCCTAGCCCCCTTGCCTGGCTTTTGTGCCCCTGTTCCCCTGCAGGCACCTGCAGCTGTTATGACTTCATGGTTTCAACCCTTGTGCTTACCCAGAATGCATTTCACAGCCCTTCTCCTCGTCTTCCAGCTCTTACATTTCTTCATCCCCTCTTCATGTGTTCTTTGAATCTTAGAGGAGCTGGTATAAATGTCTTCTTAGGGATTCGTGAGCATTCCTTTGTCTTTTATTCTCAGGATCTTATTCAGCCATGAGTCTCTGCATTCACTTCTCTTCACAGGAAACAAGTCCAAATCCTTTTCTTTTTTAATAATTTTTTAAATCTCTATTTTATTTTCTATGTGGGTCTTTTGCTTACATGCATGTCTGTCTGTACGATGTGCATGCCTGGTGCCCAAGGATACTGGAAGAGAGTGTCAGATCCCCTGGAACTAGAGTTACAGATGATTGTGACCTGCCATGTGGGTGCTGGGAATTGAACCTGGGTGCTATGGAGGAGCAGTTGGTATTCTAAACCACTGTCCTGCCTCTCTTTCCTGAGTGCTGGAATTATAGGCATGAGCGACTAGCTCAGAGTGTTTTATGCTCTTACTGGAGCTAAAAACACCCGGTTTTTTACAACTTTTAATGCAGAAAACGTAAGTGGTTTTAAACTTTGGAAAAGTCATGTCATAACATTTTTACTGTCTTGGGATATGACTTCTGGAACAGGAGGATTGCTCTGATTAGCTAACAGGAGTGAATGCTGCTGAAGGAACAGGTTCCTGGCAGCATTTCAGCCCCCGTTGTATCCTAACCACGCAGTGTCAGGTCCTTGGGAGTGAAGTACATTCATGGCCAGGATAAAGAATATTTTGAGTTCAGGCATCCTCAAGGATAGTCTTGGTAACTTGGACTTTTTTTTTTTTTCCAGTTTGGAAGTGCTTTGTAAGTATTGGAATGCAGTGGCCAAGTTTAGTTAACTATTAACCACTACTAGCAGGGTCATTTGAGGGATCTGTTACTTAATTTGTGTTTTGCCTGCATGCATGTCTGTATACTACACATGCCTGTGGAGACCACATGAGACCTTCAATCAGATCCCCCCCCCCCCCGCACTGGAGTTACTAGATGTTTGTGAGGCTTTATGTGAGTGCTAGGAATCGAACCCAGGTTCTCTAGAAGAGCAGCTGGTGCCTTAACCATTGAGTTATCTCTCTATTCCTTGGTCTAGGGTTTTGAGGATGTACTGAGTAAGGTCTTTTGGAATTGTAGCTCTGTTCTTTAGTGGGTTCTAGGCCAATACTTTTCACCCTTTTTGTCATAATTGTGCTTTGTGGAGAAAAAGTAATTGTTTAAATTAAATTTCTGCTTTAATGAGAAAAATTAAATAGTAAAGAACCCCTTTTGTTGGGCAGGATTATCTTTGGAAGGGCACAGCCACAGAAATAGGTAAAATGTGTTTCACCCTTGAAGAGGTCTTTTTTTGTAGGATGCCATTTTCCCTCTGGGAGCATCAGGATGGAAGCTCTGTTGGGTTTGGACCATTTCTCCACGTGCTGCTGGCCTGTAATAAAGTGAATGGCTGTGCCCTACTTCCAGAGCATGGCAATCAGGCTATCTAGGGGGATGCTGGCAGGAGTGGATTTCCTGCCTTCCAGGCCCATGTGCTGCCCCAAACAATTTCTTTTGGAGAGAAGTTTTCTTTAGTTACCATTAGACAGGGTGAGTGACTTCTTATATTTTCTTGTTTCAATTGTACATTCTGTGGACTTACCTGGAAGAAGAAAATACAACAGAATTATGGTGGCATATATGTTGTCAATAAAGCTTGAATTGTGTTCAACAAAAGCATGCAAACAATAGCAAGGCCGCTTTTTCTTGCAGTTTTATGAAAACAGTGTAGAGGATGATGTAATATTAAAAGTAGTTTTTAGTCAGTTTCTTCATTTTATATTTAAACAACTTGAACTTAGACCTTGGCACTGATGGGGCAGCCTGAGGGGTAATCCCTTGAAGAGGGAGAAAAGAGATTCCCATTTCATTTACCTTGAAGAGACATCCAATTGAGGGGCCATGGATCTGAGGTCAATTAGTCCCCGTGTGACAATTAGTCCCCCAAATGGCATCTCTATCTTCTGTATGTTTGCTTTTAGAAAGTTAGGTATCTAGAGAGAATGCAGATTGCTAATTATTATTTTGTATTATTTGTATATAATATATATGGCCTGCCATATACATTACCCTTTTCTTTGTCTCATGCTTTGGTGTGGACTTGCTACAGACCTATACATACACACATGTATAGATGTAGGTATGGGAATTTGTATTGCAAATATATCTAGTTTGTTCATCTATTTCCTTGGTAGAACAAAATAATTGTTTTTGTTTTCTTTAAAAATTGCCTGTGTAGTAATCATTTTGGTATATTATTCTATTTATTTTTTTATGTGTGCATGCATATGATATGCATGCTTAAATGTGTGCATGCATGGGAAGGCCAGAAGGCAACCTTGGGTTCTTGGGTGTCATTCCTCAGCATTGTCTGTTGGATTTTGTTTGTCTGTTTTATTTGTTTTATGAGGTAGATTCTCTTGCTGATCTAGAACTTGGCAGGTAGACTAGTCTGGCTGGCCTTTGAGCCCCAGCAGTTTGACCGTCCTTTCTCGGTGCTGGGGTTGCAAATGTGCGCTTCGATGTCTGGCTTTTTTGTGTTGCGGATTCTGGGAATAGAACTCAGGTCCTCATGCTTGCAAGCACTTCACTTGAGTTGTCTCTCCAACTCTTATGTATTAATATTTTTATGCCTTTATTTTTTTTGAAGAATCAACAGAATATACTTTATTCAAGCTACCATTGTACAGTTGCCAAGATTATGTCTTGAGCCATAAAATAAAGCACAGCAAATTTAATAGTATTTGAAATAAATGTCTGGAGCATTTAATTTGACCAGAAAACTGTTTCTCAAACTAAAATTCAATGAAAGAAAGGCAATATAAAAGTTTCCAAAGATATGTATGTTAGCTACATTCTACTATGTAATTCATTAAACATAGAATATTTCAAGTAAAATTTAAAAAGAAACACAGTAAAAGTGCAGCGTGTTTTAACATGATATGTGACACAGCAGAGCTGATGGGGAAATACTTACCTTTGACAGGAAGGAGAGCCCTTCCTCCTTGATGCAAGAGAGTGTGTAAAATTATTACTGCTTTTTCATATTTGATAGACTTCTCCAAAGAAACTTTCAGGACTTGGAAATTACTCTCAAGAGCACTTAACTTATGAGTTTAATTTCTTTAATGGTAATAAGAGCATATAAATTAGTTGATTTAAAAAATCAACATATGTGGATTGTACATAATGCCATACTTTATAAAGACAAATGCAAGCCCATCATATACACGAACCATAGTCACACTGCATGCTTTCTTCTTTATTCTCCCACAGGCTCCCTAGTCACAGGCCTTCCCCCCACCTTCCTACCTGCCTTCCTATGTGGGTACACTTATGCCTTTATTTTTTTACAGGACAGGGTCTTCACATTGTACTTACTGAGGAGAACGTGCCCATACTGTTAGTTTCAGGAAACATAACTCCTTCCCTCCCTCCCTCCTTCCTTCCCATTTTCCTGTATGTGTATTTATGTGAGTGCAGGCAGGCCATGACATGCATGTGGAGGTCACAGGACCTTGGGTGTCACCCCTCGCCTACCTTGCTTGACAGAGAGCCTCTTGGATACTCAATGCTGCGTATGCCAGGCCAGCTTGGCCTGCAAGCTTCAGGGATTCCTCTGTGTCTCCCTCCCATCTCAGTACAGGACCACTGGGATTAAAGTGCACATTAACACATCGGCTTTTACGTCAGCCCTGGGGATTTGCACTCAGGTCTCCGCACATGCTTGGCAAGTACTTTACTGAGCCGTCTCCCTAGTCCACAACTAGCTTGCTTTCTTTTTTTCTTCCCCGTTTTATATTCTTTGAGAACTTCGTACACTGTGTTGATCATATTTCCAGCCCCCATCTCCTCCCAGATCTACCGCTTTCCTCTACCCACCCAATGTGTCCTTTAGTCCATGAGATGAGCCATTGCTAGTGACACCTCTGGCTCCTTACCTGAGCCTCACAGTTTAATGCTGGGTTAGGGAAAAGATGATGTCTTGCTTGTATTTGCCTTTCGCAGGAATGGTCTGCTCACCCTTGACTCCCTGAGTGTTGCCTGTGCGTGGCTTGTCTTACTGGTGACTCTCACCTGTTTAAAGGGGTGCCTTCCCTTGGTGGTGCTTCACTACCTTCTCAGTCATATTTGCCCAGTGACTCTCCCAGTCTGCATTCTGGTTTTGTTTATGGTACTTTTTTTTTTTTTTTTTTTTTTTTTGGTTTTTTGAGACAGGGTTTCTCTGTGTAGCTTTGCGCCTTCCCTGGATCTCACTCTGTAGACCAGGCTGGCCTCGAACTCACAAAGATCTGCCTGCCTCTGCCTTCTGAGTGTTGGGATTAAAGGCGTGTGCCACCACCTCCCCACTATGGTACATTTTTATCACACAGAATATACATACATACATACATACATACATAATACATACATACATACAGTCTGTCAGTTTCTTATCCTGACAATGCAATTACCTACATATTCTTTTAAAGCTTGTAATTTGTTTGTTTCTTCTAGTACTTCTCTTATCATAGTTTCTGAACAACTTCTTGTCTCAGAAGTAGTTTCCTATAATACTGTATCATATCTTACCTCTTAGTATTTTCTCCTTCCTTTCAGGGCTACCTCAAATTGTAGTTTGTATAGATGCCTTGAATTTAATGGTGAATTTTGTATTTCAAATTTCAAATATTTTATACTTAATTTGTCTATTGTCAAGTGGATAGATAGCAATCTATTTGCCAGGAACAGTCAGTAAACAGGAACCAGTCACTGACAGAGTTGCCATGTAGGAACCTCTAGTGTATTCTTTCATTCCTAATTGATCTATTAATGTATTGCAGTACTAATATTACTAACAGTAGTTTCTTAGTGAGCATTAAATTCTAAAAAGGATAGATTTGGCTTCATTATCTACTTAAAAATTTCTTAATCTTTTATTTCCCTGCTTTTTGATTCTGAAGTTTCTAGTTTAATCAACTGTCTTTACCAGCTGATCAGCTGGGCAGATGTGTGTAGCATGTTTGTATGCATAGGAGTGTCATGTGACAGTACTTCCCATTTCCTGGTAGCTCTAAGCTCCACAGATGGCTTCTCGCCCAGCCATGCCCTTTGCTGGGTTGTGAATTGCACTTTGAATGTGTGTTGATTGTTTTAGGCTTCCTGGAATATCTGGTGACTCTGGTGCTTGTTCCCGAATGCCAGTGTCACTGCGGTGTTTATTTTAACCAGAAATTCCCAGAGCACTGCTTGTCACAGTAACCTGTGGTGCAGGTCTCAGAGCTGCAGGGAGAGTACGCTTAACTTAGAAGGGGAGTGAGGATAAGAATGCAGGATAGGGCAGGTGTATTGATGGACATTTGGAGTATCCAATAGTAAAACAGTTGTTTTCAGTGTTCCACACATTTAAATCAGCACTGTCTATGGGCTTGCCTCCTAGGCACCATGTTAAAGTGAGTGATGGCCATGGAAAATGGGGTTTGAGCTTCATGAATGAAAATACTTTGTAATGAGTATTATCTTGAGCAAATCTATAGGACTAATGAGCTGACCAGTTGTGTATTTTTTCTAAGAAAATATTTCCAATTTGTAAATAATCAAAAAATTAGTCAACTTTTACAACAGTAGTGCTGTGCTTATGGATGTGGTCCAGCATAGGAGGGTCCCCTGGGAAGCTTTGCCATTATCCCCCATCCCATTGTTCTGTTGGCGTCTCTGAAAGTCTGTAGTCAGGTACCCGAGGAAGTCCTTCCTCTGCCTGCCACTAAGTCCTCTACCATGGCTGGGTTGGCGCCTCCACTGCCTTCCTTGCCTCTGATCATCTGCAAAGCCATGTTTACCATCTCATAGGCTTTGTGTGTATGTCCTGTTTCACAGGCGTCTGTGGCTACTTAGAGAAGCTGCTGAGAGCAGATGTTGAGATCAGGAGCCTGGTGAGGCTCTGTGCATCTCGACTCTGCCCTGAACTCCAGTCGTAGGCAGTTTTATTCTCATACATTACTTGATCAGAAACATGCTTCCCCAGTGAATATGTGGATCCACATAGATCACGTTCACTGAAGCTCAGGTAGCACCTGGGTACCAAGATTTGCTGTGAGAATGGAGAGAGAGGATGTCGTGTTCCACTCTAAGCAGTGGCTTTTGAAATGTCAGATTAAGCTAAGAGAAAATGGAGATTTGAGTTTTATGTTGACATATCAGAGCAAATGTTTGTGTTTGTATGTTTCCTTTAATAATTCATGGACTGAGTTACAGTGCTCAAGAAAGCAGGCCCCTTTCCTCTCCTGGGCAACACAATAGAGCTGACCCTGTTGGCAGAGGCATGGGTGAGATAGCCCTGAGGGTGTGAGAATGGAATAGCTGGCTACCCCCCCCCATCTGCCATGTGGTGGTGAGGGTGAGGGAAAGATGCCCTCCGCCCCTTACCCCTGCTACCTGTGATAAGTGAGGGAGCTACAACACTCAGGAAAGTGGACCCTGCACCTTGCCTGGGCAGCACAGTAGAGCTGACCCTATTGGGGGATGGGGTGGGTGAACCACCCCGAGAACGACAACTTGGGAGACGTGGTCACACCTCTTATCTGCCATATGGCAGCATGGGTGGGGGAGAGATGCCCCCCTCCTCGACTTCCACCCATCAATGCCTGAGGCAGGTGGGAGAGCTGGCCCCGAGGTCATAAGAGTGGGAGAGCTGCCCCTGGTTGCCCCCCACCCCACTAGCTGCAGCACTCTGGAGAGAGGCCCCTACGCCTGGGCAACACAGTAGAGATGGCCCGGAAGATAGCTGTCCGTGTGGGAGAACTGACCCGGAAGACGTGGAAGTGGGAGAACAGGCAGTGGTGAACTGGCCTGGTCAACGCAGGAGAGCTCACCGTGGTGGTGAGGACAAGGGAGAATGGCGCTAACCCAGCTCTGCAGCTACCCAGGCCCAGAATCAGAGTAGTCATTGAACCAGACCAATGACTCTTTGCAGGGAACACTTGCAAGTAAAGATACATGGATAAAAGGGTTTGTTGTGTGACTCACTGTGTCACACTACAGCTTCCATGATGAAGTTGATTTTTCTTTCTTTTTATTCTCTTAGATTTTATTTTATCTGGGTGGGGGAAGTTTCAAGGGCAGAAGGTAGATTTGAAGGGATGGGGAAGTGAATGGGATGGAGATGCATGATGTGAAAGTCACAGAGAATAAATAAAAAAGAAAGTTTAAAAATCCCCCCAAAACAAACAAGACAGAAAACCTAATAAACCCATGTAGCCTTCAAATCAAATCAAAAAAAAAGAAAAAGGTCATGGACTGGATGCAGTCACACAGGTACTGCTGTCAGGATGGACCTCTGGCCCAGAACTACTGAGACGCCAGTGGAGCACAGTGAGGATCGCGGTACCTGAAACTGAGCAGCAGGCTCCACCTGGAGCTGGTCCATTCATTTCTAGAGTAAATTTATGCTGTGTAAACTTCTGGTAATGAAGGGTACCCATCTGTGTTAAGGGAATCTTTGCTAGTAGTGATGATCCAGGAGGGATTGTTAGCGTGGTTTGTAGCATGTAAACACCTTTTTTATAACACATCTCAAACCTAATTTATTAACAATTAAAACGTTATAATTTCAACAGTGTATGGCTGTTAAAATGCTCTTCTACCACAACTGTGGTGGTGTCAACATGCCTAATAAAAGTGTGGTCATATTTCCAAATACTGGGAGGCCTGACTTATAGTTGCCTTCTGTATTTACCTCTTTGAAATCGAGCATGTAATTTGTGTTTTTAGTCCTTAAAATTTCTTTTTATGAAGGAATGTGACTTTTGGATGAATGTTGAGTATCTTTTGTGAAGCATCCTTCCCCAGTGGTTAGCAGAGGGAACCTCTCACAGGGAGTCATTTCTCATTTTGGAGGCTTATTTTTTCCCCTCTCTTTTAATCCTTCGAAAAACATCCTGTGGCATGTCGGTCTGTCAGAACAGGGACAGAGTTGGCATTCTTGCTGTCTGGTCTCCATAGCCTACACTGCTTGCTGCTGCTGCACTATGTAAGCTGCGGACATACCATGCAAAGACTTTTAGCCATAACTTATAAATCAGTAAGAATGACACAATTCGGAATGCCTACAAAGTGTAGGTTGTAAATTTTAATTTTAGGTGTTGAAGTGAGACCTTTACAGCTAGCTACAGCCTAGCATACAGAAGGACTGCATGGTTTTAAACAATGGGAGGCACTTTGCCAGGCCCTGGTTAGAGGACTCAGGGGGTTGCACACTTTACCAGCAGGTACAATAGTGTTTCTTGGAAGGCATCCTTGGGGACATGGAAGAAACTGATGTAACTGAATGCTTTATGACAAGCTCCATGATGGGTGCTGTCACAGATGCTGATCTGGCAGTCCTCAGTGTGCTGGGAGATAGATTTAGAAGGGTCCTAGGTAGCCTGTTAACTTGTTCCAGCACCTGCAGCCACGAGGGCAGAACTGTTACTCAGCAAACACCATCAGTTTCCCCATCAGTCTGGAGTGGGGCTCATGGCATGTGTCCACTTCCAGCAGTGGCCTCTTCCTTTCACAGGTGAGCACTGAGCAGCATCTAGTTCTGGACCAACCCAGAGATCTTAAATAACCCTGTGCTTGACTCTGATCCCCCAGTGTTTAGCAGTTAGGCTGCATCTAGACAGTTCGGAACAATTTCTGTAACATTGTTTTGCCCATAGACATTTCTAGACTTCCCCTTAGCTAGGCGTCTCCACTTTATCCAATTCTTCAGCCTTCTTTGAAGGTCCTGAGTTTTAGGAACCAGGGGATTCCAGGCTAGAGCAAATGGGCCATAGCAGAGTATGAGGCTGATTCTGGGAGGCCCCTCAGTGGTGTTCATGAACACAGCATATTCTGGAAGTCTCCCAAGCTGACCTTTTAGATAAAGAGAGGAAACTGCTTAAATAAAGGACCTTGTCTCTTAGGGATCACAGGATCATTTAGGATTGAGAAGAGATGAATTTTGAGTGTTATGTAGTGAGCATGTTGGCTACTCAGTACATTTTAATATGTGTTAGTAATGTAAAATGTAGAAACTGTTCATTGTGTTGTGTGGCTTTAGACTGTAGTCTTACCAGCTCCAGGTATCCTGAGGAGCAGGGTAGCTGTGAGTGAAGATGTAGGTGTGTGTGTGTGGGAGGTGATTTATTCTCTCAGCCTAGTTAATGGTCATCATGTCTATTTTAGTTTCAGGGTATTCAATAACATGAGTACTACTGAATCAGGTGTTGAAATGTAGAGATCTTTTTAGAATGTAGAAATTTAATGAATTTATCACGGGAGTCCTTGCTTCTCCTTAAGGTGAAAGGTCATGCTGGTCCACACCCTCATGTTGGTGTCCAGCCTTCTTCTCATTCTCTGAAATGGATCATCGTGTGCACCCCCACATCAGCTCTTTCTCTGTTTCAGCTTTGGCTGCTGGGTGTTTCAGAGCTTGGGGTAAGAGTGTGGGGTTTTGAGCTTTTTGTCATAGCTCATCCTGATGGTAATTCTGCCACAATCCTTCGCTTGTTTGAATGAATGATTTCATTTTTGAAATCTAATGTCCTGAATGCTTCTGTTTCCCATTATTTATAACAGACATCACAAGTAGCAAAGAAGGTGTTTCTCAGTCTGCTGCCTCTGGTGATACATGCTTTTTATGTGTGGGTAGGAAAGGAAAGGTAAATGGATGATTTACAAGGAAGTTGAAGTTATTTACAGATATTCAATTAGTGGATTCCTAACTAAGAAACTTATTTTTCCCTGGCAAAGTTGAGTTGTTTTAGTAAATAAGCTTTGTTTTTCTAGAGTGCATTATTTGGGACTTCAGTAATTTTTACTTTGCTGAGGGATTGTTTCTTTTGTGACATTTTGCTTCTTTTAGATGTCACTTATAGAGTTGGAATTTGATGAATTGGTTTGTAACATTAAATGAGGGAGGAAAGTCAGAAGGTTTTCACCACAAGAATGCTTGAACCTGAGTTTGCTGGGCTTAGTAGATGCTGTGTTGTAGGCTGGGTCAGTAGGTTCAGCCTGGGACTCAGCCTGTCCTTCCTTCCATGGACCACACTACCTGCTGAAAGCCGAGGTGTTCTTCATCTACTACCCTAGAAAGAGCAAACCATGGTGAGGCTTCAGATTTCCCCTTTGCATCCACTGTCTGCATACTACATGCTAAGCACTGATGCTCTCGCTTGTGAATGAGGAGGGCTTTGAAGTCTGCCGCTTGCTCGTGGGCATCTGGAAGATTAAAGCTGACTGTGGAGCTGGCAGGTGGAGCTGGCAGCCAAAGCTGCTGGGTGCATTGCTCCTGGTTGCTGTTGTTTTTAAGCTTGTTTGGGTCCTGTCTACCTCTGCCACCCCTCTCCTCCCCCAACTTCTGATCTTATAGCTGGATCCTTTTCTCCAAAGAACAGTTTGTTCCTAATGAGGCCTGGAATGATGCGTTGACTCACTTACTAATGTATTTTAATATTCTCCTGTTACCTGCCCTCCTTCTGTTGATGTTACAATTTAACACGTAGTGATGTTTTTCTTTCTTTCTTTCTTTTTTTTTTTTTAAGAAATCATTTTAAATTCGTATTTTATAATTCTTTAAGATACTTATGTGGTTCCAAAGTATAATCTAGAAAACAAAATACTGCTAAAGAAGCCAGCTTCTGTCTTTGCTTTCTCCCCTCCAGTAAGTGTCCACTTCAAATTTATGGCTTCTTTTCTTTTCTTTTCTTTCTTTCTTTTCTTTTCTTTCTTTCTTTCTTTCTTTCTTTCTTTCTTTCTTTCTTTCTTTCTTTCTTTCT
>CABHPQ010195832.1:0-44525 GCA_902168405.1 Peromyscus aztecus | reverse complement strand
CTGAGCCATTCCTCCATCACCCGCGCGGCAGTTACTTTCCCTGGATGAGAGACTTTCTGTGCAGCTGCTTTAACCCATTCTCCTTGGAGGTGGAGAAGGCAGGCAGTGTCGGCAGTGACCTAGTTCTCTAGTATCTGGTGTTTCAGAACAAAGTGTGTGAGAGGCAAGGTAGATAGTTACTGCTCTCCTAATGTGCTGCATGCAGAGGTGTGTTTGTGCTCTGTCTTGCCAAACTGTACTCATTCTTTAAAAATTGAATTCTAAGTGCCAGTTTCTAGTTGGGTTTCCTATCATTGGGTTTGTGAAAGGTCAGAGCGGCAGCAGCAGACAGATGCAAACAGTGAAGAAAAGAGGATCATGGGAAGGGAAGTCCAGCGAGTCCACCGAGTGCTGAGTGCTGACCAAGCATAAAAAGCACCACCTTTCTCCCAAGGCAGGAGACCAACAGAAGAGCAGCAAGCCCAGAGCATGAGTTCATGGAGTGATGAGGTTCCGTGGAGCTTAGAGAGGGCAGAACCAGGTTGTGACTGAAGGCAGGTGGCAGTAAAGTGCTGTGGCTGAAGGTAATACTTCCTGCAGCTGGTGTATGTCTGGAGAGAAAAGGACAATGAGTTTCCTTTTCCAGCCCCATGAGCTCTCCTGCAGTGAGGAAGGCCATGGGAATGTAGGAGGGAAACCGTGCTGGTGGCTGTGGCTTTCAGCTTCAGCACAAATGTGATTCAGATGAAAATCTTGATATCAGCACAGTGCTCGTTGCCTATTTAAAAGCAATATTATTTTTTCCCCTGATCGAGAATCTCACTAGAACAATAAGGCGGTGTACATTTTCATTGACCTCTATGCTGAAATGTGAGCTCCCAATGGTTAGTACCAGAAAAATGGGTCATCTTGCCTTTCCCCATTTCAAGTAGAGATAACTACACTTGAAAGCTAATGGCTTTCATGCTCTCATAGCTCATAGCTCTCAGCAGTGTATAAAAAGTGCCTACTCTGAATTCACTTACTTTAATCTATCAGTTTTGGTGACAATTTGAAGTATTCTGTAGTGTTACTCTTGGTTCAGTCATTTGCCTGCGGACCCTGTAAAAAACTAGCTTGATACGAGGGTCCATGCTTTAGGAAGAACAGTATGCTGTCCTTCCTTCCCCCCATGAGTGAACGTAGAAGTTCATCAGTCTGTGCTCACTGAAGAATTAAAAGATCATATACTGAGAGAATTATAGTCATTCATAACTGTATCATACAGAAGTAACTGCTAGTGATTGTAGTTCATGTATGTGTGTTCATGTAGCTACACATACACTAAACATAAACATTTACACATATTTGAGCATAAATGTGTAAAATGTATGTGTGTTCATATAGCTACACATACATCTAGATGTAGCAGGAATCTTAAAAGTTCTTATTAATAAAATCAAACCTGAGGCCAGTTATTGGGGTGAACACTGGAAGATCAGAGAAACAGAACAAGCCACAGCCACCTCACCTGGCCAACTTCTCAGCTGATCCTGTTTCCTCAGACTGGAAGCCTCTGAGTCCACATCCAGAATGAATCTCAGCTGAACTGTGCTGCTCGAAGCCTGAAAGCGTAATCAGCCAAATGCTTCTAGTTTCTGGTCTCCATGCCTTATATATCTTTCTGTTTTTGCCATCACTCCCTTGGATTAAAGGCTCCCTTCTTAGGATTAAAGGCGTGTGTTTCCAATGTGGCCTTGAACTCACAGAAATCCAGAGGGATTTTCTACCTCTGGGATGCTAGGATTAAAGGTGTGAGTGCCACCATTTTCTAGCCTTTGTATCTAGTGGCTGTTCTGCCTCTGACCCCAGATAAGTTTATTAGGGTGCACAATATTTTGGGGAACACGATACCACCACATCTAGACATAAACATTTCCACGTATTTGTATGAGCGTAAATGTGTAAAATGTACAGCACAGCTGACATGGGGCAGCGAGTATCTTTCTAGTGCTCCCCCTCCATATGACTAGTGACTAGTATTGTCAGTGCCACAACAATGACTGCACTGTGCTGTCCCCTGACTATTGTAATTGGCTGTGTGACTAGATGGCTTCTGTTGTATCTACTTGGTACTGTGGAAACATTGTCATTTTTTTTTTCTTTTCTAGTTAACTAGTATGACTTAGTGAAGTGCATTTTTCGATTAAGAAAAATACCACACTTTTCTTCTTTATTAGAAGTTTGAGCATTTGGGTCTGGGATGTGATTCCATGGTAGAGCATGCACACATGATCCCAGGATCAGTCTCCACAGAGTCTGAACATTTCCTTTTAGGACCTAATTCAAGATTATTTCATTTTATTTTGATCTTGCAATAGTTACAAGAAAAATGTATCATTTTAAATACGAAATATAGGAAAGTGTCTATTTTCCCTTTGCAGAGTTGGGTGTGGAACCCGGGGCATTATACGTTCTGGGTGGGTGCTGTAGTGCTGGCTACAGCTCTAGTTAAACACTATCCTTATCAGCCTTGATCTTCACGTTTCATTCACTTTTTCATGGTCTTGTCTCTGTGTTAGGGCTGCTGTTAGGGCAGGATGGGAATTTCTTCAGTGCTTGCTGCCTATTAGGATGGTATAATATTTGATAATTGTGGGGACCTGCCCGACCGGGAACTTAGGTCACCTGTGAAGAGGTGGCCTGGAACCGAGGAAAGGCAAGTGCGCGCCACTCGCCCGTTCCCCAGCTTCCCTCTTACCCAGAGATAATCAGATGCAGCGGGGAGTCAAGTCAAGCAAGAACTCGTTTATTGATGGGCAGTAAGCCTCTTTTATACCAGAAAACCTCAGAACCCTAGGAGGGGGGTGAAGGAACCAACCAATCATTTTAAAGATCACCCTATTTACAAGTTGTTTATGCCCTGACATCATCTCCTGTTTTTAGCATAAATAACTTGAGCTAACTTCCTTTCTCACTATTTGTCTTTAATCTCCATACAAACAACCCAAGCTAACTTCGTCTGGTACCATTTGTATCCACTCTCTGCGTAAACAGCTTAAAGCTTAAGCTCTATTTATCTAAATTTCTTTCGGCACCCTCTTTGCAGCCCATGTATGCCCCACAGATAATTAATTATATAAATGATCATATAATCATACGAAGAACACTGATAACCAATGTTACAGTGTACTATGGGATATCTATTTGATAAATCCAGAAAGAAAAGGGAAAAAAACCCCTACAATTAGAGTAATTGCTTTTGGGCTAGGGAGATGGCTCAATTGGTAATGTTCCTGTCTGGCAAGTATAAAGACCTAGCACCCATGCAAAAGAGCTAGGTATGGTGAGTAGGTAATCAGGCTGATCCTTGGAGCTCATTGGCTAGTCAGTCTGCCAATTGGTGAGCACCTGGTTCAGTGAGAGAAACCCTATCTCAGAAGGTAAGATGGAGAGCTATAGAGGAAGATACGTTATCTCTGGCCTCCATGTGCGCAGACATACAATGTATACATATACCTCCACACACACCAAAAATTAATTCTTTGATAGTAAAGTCTATCATTCCTTCATTTATGTATTTATAAATAGCACCATCTCTCTGTATAGCCCCAGGAAGTCTAGAACTCACTGCCCTACTGTCTTAGCCTTGAAGTGTTAGGATTGTTGTTTCTAATTAAAGTAAAAAATCTGAGTGTTGTATCCAAGGAGTTGCCTCAAATCAAAAGACACAGCATGGAACATATTTAAAAAAACAGGTAGTGTGGAGGGCTGGAGAGATGGCTCAGAGGTTAAAAATACTGGCTATTCATCCAGAGGACCTGAGTTCTATTCCCAGCACCCACATGGTGGCTCACAACCACCTGTAACTCTAGTCCTAGGAAATCTCACCCTCTTCTGGCTTCCACAGGCACTGCATGCATATGGTACATAGACATGCATATAGGCAAAGCACCCATACACAAAATAAAAATAAAATGAAGAATAAATTAAACATGTAGTATGAAGAACACTAATTCTTTTGTTTGAATGTTTGATTTCCGGACTGGACTATTTTATTTTAAAGCTATTAAATTTCAGAATATAAGTTGAGTTATTTCTGTCAGCATCCTAGATTTGAGGCAGGAGATTTTACTGTGATGATTATAAGGCCTTTTTGTGCTTACAAAACAAGTTATCCAGAATAAGCCGAATGACCGAAAACCAATGTGTCTAGTTCATAGCCCAGGACAAGACAAGTATCCTCTAAGTCATTCCTGTTTATTAGTGGGCACAGTGAGATATGGATGGGAACCATGCATCCTTGTACTGCAGTGTGGAGCAGTCATGGTTAAATGAGCCCTTTCTTACACATCTGATTGCTGAAGCCGTGTGTAAGGTTAAGAAGACTGGGGCCGTCGTTCTGGGAGATTAGATTAAACCTTGGAGCAGTTTCAGGGATGTGTTGCCCATGCTACAATGGAAAGCTCTACACCCATGTTCCTGCAGACAACATTTATTTGACTCCATATATTTTACATGCACACACAAGCATGCGCATACACACACACACACACACACACACACACACACACACACACACACACACAGGAGCATGCACGCGTGCACACACATATGCTTTTTAAAGAGGAATGAAGGTAGGAGAGGAAGGATCCAGGACTTGAAGGGTGGTAGTGAAGGGTGGATTTGATCAAAATAAAATGTATTCTTATTTGCAAGAGAACAAATAAAGAAGAAATTTGAATGCATATTGCTGGGTGGAAGATGCCAACTTGAAATGGCTACATACTGTGTGAATCCAGCTATGTGGCATTTTGGAACGGATAACCTGTGGAGACAGTAAACACATGAGGTTGTGGAGAGGGGGAGATACATGGGTGGGGCTCAGAGGATGTTAGGTGGTGAAACTGTTCTGTATGATGGGTACCAATGCTGCCTAAGTGCTGGTGTATAGAACCTTTGTCATAATATGTGGAATGGACACCAGGAAATAATGGAGTGTTAATTCTGGCTTTGGTGATGTGACACTTCAGTTTAGGTTCTCTGGCAGGTGGTCCTCTGTGATATGGTGCTGGATGTCTAGATGCTGACAGTGGAGGAAGTTATGCTTGTAGGATGGGGGTGTGTAAGAACTCTACTTTCCAAATGAATTTTGCTATCAATCTGAGACTCCATGAATGTACATCCATGTCCATGAATGTAGCTGTTTTTATCATGAATGCAATACAAATAGATTTAAAATATTAATTTTATGTAATTTTTATTATTGATATGTTTTCCACATCAGCAGAGCTACTGTCACTTGGAAGACAGGTTCTTTGCTAAAGAGAGAGCCTTATGCTTGAGCCAATTGGCAGTCCACTGCATGAAAATCAAGTCTCACCCTTGTCCTCCTCCATAGTCTGGTCAGAAGGTGGCCTTGCTGCTCATCTGCATGTCCCACAATCCAATTGTTCATCTTTATGTCCCACCATCCAATGTGAAAGGTCTTGAGGGCATCTCAAGTTTCCTCTCCTTTCTGTGATCAAAGACTTGCAGGTAGGAGGTCCCCAGGACAGCTAGTGTACTGCTTCACTGTCAGCAGTGGACCTCCTGTCCTGGAGACTCTGTACCATGTGACTAGTAGTGTAGCTAGAATTTCTCGCTGGGTCCCGCCAAGCCCCGGCAGTCCCGTAGCCCACTTATAAAATAAACATACAGACGCTTATATTATTTAAACTGCTCAGCCATTAGCTCAAGCCTACCATTGTCTGGCTCTTACTCTTATACTCAGCCCGTTTCTGTTAATCTATATGTCGCCATGTGTTCTGTGGCTTTACCTGCTGTGCCTTTACATGATGCTCCCTGGACGGCAGGCTGGCGTCTCCTCCTCTCCGCCTTCCTGTTCTCTCAATTCTCCTCTCTGCTAGTCCCGCCTATACTTCCTGCCTGACTACTGGCCAATCAGTGTTTTATTTATCAATCAATCATCCACAGCATAGTAGCATTTCCTGATGTGCTTAAGGTTGTTTGGGATGCTTCTCTATGGAGTATTTGGTAATACAATTCTTTCTGAGTGGATTTGAATGATGGGTAGAAATGTTAGTTTGGGGGAAAGGAGGAACAGGAAGAGGATCTCTATTTCTTTAGGACCCTTCATGACAATCAGTAGTAAGATGTGATAAGTGCTGAATTTAAAGTTTGTAAGTACCTAAAGCCAGCAGGTTGAATTGTCCTGTCTCTGTCATGTGTGCGAGTGGGAAGTCATCTAGGAAGTCAGGCAACTTACATTTGTTTGAAACTTTGCCTTCGTGCTTGGAGGACCATATGCAGAGATTCAAAATATGTCATTGTCAATTAAAAATGGCGCTGTAATGGCAGGGCTCTGACCTGAGAGCACAGGCCAGTGTCAGTACTGCTGGAGACTTGGAAAATGTGTTCAGTTTATCTGTATTAGCATTTGAATGCAATACTTAGTGGGAATACTAAAGATGTAGTTTTCTTAAAATAGCGTTCATCCAGCTAGTGAATTCACCCAGCTGGAGCTTAGAGAAATTGGTAAAGTTAAAAGCAATGATGTGTTGCAGGGCCACTCCTAAGTTACCTGTCTCTTTTGAAGTTGACTCATAAATAAAATCCTAGAATTATTGACCTTATAATTAAAAGAAAGGCCATAAAACATTCATTTAGAAAGGATTTTTTGTTGTTGTTGCATTTCTGATGGTAGGGTTATGAAAATGAATAAAACCTAGCTTTTGTCTTTCAAATCTAGCCTGTAAGATCATATATGAACAAATACCATGTTTAGGGGTGTTGAGTTCTGGAAATAGAGCCATTGGTTGGGAACTGGATAATCCGTGTACTCTAGGCCTGTGACTACAGACTGGGCATGCAGGGCAGTTTCCTCCAGCTCCGTGAGGTGGCTGCTGCTGGGACTAGTGAGTAGCACAGGCCACATTGAGTGGCCTTGTTAGCTTGAAAAGGAAGAGCTTCCTAGTGTGCATGCAAGTGTGTGTACATTTAATAGCTCACACTCACTATGCAGCTAGCAGCTGTTTAAATTACACAAACATTCTGAGTTTCAGTCTTACTTCTGGGGGGGCATGTGGTGAGAGTGGGGATATTAGAAACAAAGCAGGCAGTAATTTCCGTGGGTTTTGATTGGATTGTGTCCCTGTGTCATCTGAACTCATATACACTTGCTCTGAACTCAGGGTAAAGGTCTCAATCCTCTCATCATGCTGTTCGATCCCTTTGCCACTCACGTGTCCTGCTTTGAACTTGAACTTTAGAAGCACTGGCCTCCTTCCCTTTGCTTTCCCTTGCATCCTGTTCCATTTCCAGCAGCCACACTGCTCTGGGTCTCTTGAGTCTGGGTGGTCTGACACCTCTGGTCACTCCAGGTATCCTCTGGAATGCTGGTAGGCCAGGCTGGGCTTAGCTGTTTGAGAGACAGCTTCCATGGCTCCAGGTGACCCTCCTGTCTGTCCCCAAGCATCAGAGTGCCCAACACATTGATAGAACTTATTAAATGCTTGTGGAATAATTAAATGAAAGTTTTGCTTCCTATTTCATTTTTGTAATTTTTTTTGTGCATACATATGTATGTAGGTGCATGTGTGCATGCTCGTGTGTGTGTGTGTGTGTGTGTGTGTGTGTGTGTGTGTGTGTGTGTATGTGTATTTAAATTAACTATTTATTCTGTTGTCTTTGAGACAACCCAGTATTTAATAATACTGTACAGGAAACGCATATTTTTGTTATAATATGTATATTAAAACATTCTTTTTATTACATATTATTTGAAACAATTTTTAACTTAAATATATTTTGAACATATTCTTCTCCTCCCCCAAGTCCTCCCAGATCCTTCCCTAAGACCTTAATTTTTGCTGTGTCTTTTGCTCTAAAGCAATTGTAAAATATATTCTGATGTGACCATTAATACCCATCAGTTATTAATATGACACTGTAGATGAGGACCCTGTCACTGTGATCTCTGTAGCCATACAAAGTGGGCACCGGTGTTGCCTCTTTAACCATGTATTCAGGAGATAAACTTGAAACATTGTAAATACAAAGTGTTAACAGCTAAAGGGCTTTCTGACCAGTCTGTGCTTCCTGGGGAATTCTGACTAGATAATTGACTGGTTGTTTCCAAAAGCAATTAAAAATAACTTGATTTTTCTAAATAAATGTCAGTCTCCAAAGGAGGCAGTGTATATTGGATATGGTTGATTTGGGATCATTATAATGGATGGGCAAGATTTCTTGTCTCCATCTCTGTAGCCAAATTGCAGGCTAGCTAAACTCTTAAAGGACTCTTATCTAGAAACCCAGCAACAAAGGGTCTTGCTGAGACACTGGATTGGGAATTGGGACTCAGCAAATTGCAGTTGTCTTTGGATCTTCTGTCAGGTTATGTAAGTGGTCAAACAAATGGATTTTTAACTCTGATTTTCCTAAGTTCAGAAGGATGTTCTGGAACACAGAACGAGGAATGCACAGCTGCTACTTTAAGAAGGAAATTAAGTCTGGAAGGAAAGCAGGCTGTTAGGACTGCTGACATTTGTGGCCTCCTTTCATTTGCGTAAGAGGTGGACTGGCTTCTCTGTGGCTGCGGTTGCCATGGAGAGGTAGTGGGGGAGGACTCCCAGGACTGCAGCCTGCCAGCCAGTGAGCAACAGAGCAGCCTCTGAGTGTGACGTGCAGGGGCTGGGAGCTCAGGTGTGCCAGCACACAGATAATGAGGATGGCTGACCTGCCATGGCTGGTAATGTGACTGTGCACACACTCCTGGGTGTGGTGTGTGTGTGTGTGTGTGCCTGCCTGAGGTTTGCTATGTGAATGGAGAAGAAGCTTGTGTTGTTGTGTGTTTCCACCCTTTGATGTGATTTCCTCCACTTGATTCGAGTTGATGAAGAGTTTAAACAGTTAAACCAAATGTGAGCACTGTTTATACTAAGAAACTAGTTAACTTCACCTGGCTTGTTTGCATTTAGATATCATCTTTTAGCAAGGCATATAAATAATACATACACTCAGAAAAATCTAATATGGTAGGCTGAACGGTAACCAGAAAGGAATGCGTTACTAGCTGCAAATATTAACACATGGCTGTCTAGAGCAGTGCAGCTCGCTAATGCAGGAGTGACAGTGAGGTGAAAGATGATCTGCAGAGCATGCAGAGGGGAAGAATAGGTGTTCTGAAGATGAATGTGCTACATCCTGAGATGAATTTTGATCTTTGCTATTAATATTTTTTGAGGGAATCATTTAATGTCAAATAGAAAATCATTAATAGTATGAGTATCTAGTAGGTACTCATTATGGCTTCTGTTGCTCTGATTTAAGATGCCTGTTGGACAGGAAGCTGCATGAATTTTAATTTTTGTTTTCTTGTGGATTGGTAACTTCTTAATGACTTTATTTTATTTTTAACTATGTGTATATGTATGTCTCTGTGGAGGTATGTACATGGCATTGCAGGTGTCCAAGGAGGTTAGAAGTGTCAGATCTCCTGGAGCTGGAGTTCTGGGTAGTTGTCAGACACCCAGTCTGAATGCTAGGGACTACGGAGGGTCCTCTGGAAGAGCAGTCTGTGCTCTGAACTGTGGGACCAGCTCTCCAGTCCTGTGATTGGAAATTATAACCCAAACTCTGAAGTACTATTTAAGAAAATATTTCTAAGTAAAAATATGCTTCTTTTGAGGAAACACATCACGTATTAAGTTTATCAAAGACAGTGAAGTTCATTTGACTTTTAGTTATCTGAAGAAATCTAAATAAGGGCTGGTTATTAATTCTGTTTTATAATAAAGAATTGAAAATGTTATAGGTGGGAAAATAAACTGAGTAGTTAACACACACTACAGTTTAGTTTAAGAGCGATAACTTACTCTGCCAAAAATAGAAAGGTCAGGGGAAGGGAAAAAAGGAAAGGAGCTAGGGAAAGGTGTGTGCATCTCTGTAGCCCTCAGTAGAAGCAGGACAGTCAGGAGTTCACGGATAGCCCGTGTTGTTTAGTCACAGTTGATTGCACACTCTGTCTTAAAAACCAAAAGCTGGAGATGTGACTTGGCGGTGAGTATTTGCCACGCACGTGAAAGGCTCTCTGGTGCCCATTCTCACCCAAAGAAATGTATTAGAACAGAAGATTGGCAGAATGGAAAAGTTTTTGTGTATTGTATCATTTATTTGGAAAGTATCATTTCAGCTTAAAGTATCTCAGACACTTTAGTAAATATTGAAGACTTTATATATGTAAAATCCTTCTTTAGATGACAGCCTTTCTTGGCATCTTGGAAAGTTCTGTGGTTTTTATGTGCTGAGATATTGTATCTTAAAGCATTTCCTAGCCGGGCGGTGGTGGCGCACGCCTTTAATCCCAGCACTCGGGAGGCAGAGGCAGGCGGATCTCTGTGTGTGAGTTCGAGGCCAGCCTGGTCTCCAAAGCGAGTTCCAGGACAGGCGCAAAGCTACACAGAGAAACCCTGTCTCGAAAAAAACCAAAAAAAAGCATTTCCTTATGTGTAAATTATAAATCTAAAGTTGTAAGCATTTGTAAATTATATGCAGATGTTGATGGAGTCAGTTTTAATTTTCTTAATTTTAATCCCATGATACACCTTTGTAATAAAAATGGAGAAGTATGAGAAATAACATATTAGAATTTTTATGGAGGCCATCATTGATGACACCCAACTACTTGCTAAGTACTATTCTGAATGTACTGATGCTTTTGGAGCCTCTTGCAACGTTGTGAGGTAGATGCTGTCTTCTCTCCCATTTTACCAAAGAGGAAACTGGAGTTTGTTCCAGTGTCGCAAAGACAAAGGAAGATGGATGAAAATTTGCAGCTCGAAGTCCTTCCTGGCACCGGGGAAAGCGTTCTACTCAGCTGTCCCTTCTACTTCGGTGCCTCCATTGTCTGTGCTGAGCGAGGGAAGGAGTTTCCTCCTCATGGTTTAGTTTTCTCAAACTTGGGTCAGTGAACACACATGAGCACGATAGTGTTGACCAGGAAACCTCCATGGGATTAGCTGTTGTTAGCATATACTGTTTCACATGATAAAACTTAAGAGACTAATTCCCACAATTTTTATTGCCTTATTTGAAAGCAGTTAAAAGTAGGAATAAGGAGAGTATGGTAATGTCACACTGAACCTTTTTGGCTCATTCACTTACTGATTTTCAACAAGGTTTCTGTCCTTTGCAGTCGGCCATTGGAGCTGAGCTGTCTGGAGGCTGTCCTGTATCTGGTACGATATTGAGCAGAAACACTGGCCTCTTAGATACCAGTTACAGCCTCTGTCCCTCAGTTGTAACAAATATAAATGTCTACAGATATTGCCAAATGCCTTTTAGGGGACAAACTCATTCCTGGCTACAACCACACATTGAGTTATGTAGGCAGCATAGATCAGTAGCATCACAGGACAATGAGTTGGGACAAGGACATTAACAAAGATGAGAAAGATGAAGCTTTCACAAGAATGGCATGAGAGAGGAGGCTGACTTGTACGGCTGCTGTGGCCACACACAGTGTGGAAAGGAGGGCAGCTCAGGGCATGCCTGTGGCAGAGAGACCCAGAGAAGGTCTACTCAGGAGGTGGGGGCGGACTAGGGTACATAAGATACCTGGCTTGAAGAGGTATTTTAGAGGTAGAACCAGAAGACTTGGGGTTTTCCATAGTGTTGCCTTCCTGACAAGGAATAGAGGACATTGAGCAGTCTGCAGGACTGACTGGCCACTGAGGGAAGATCTGGCAAAGTCTGCCTGGAACTCACGAGTATTTTGTTGGAATATTAGAAACTGCTGAATATCTCAGAACTTCATGAGTCTTGCAGCCTTGGTCTTCAGTCACTGACTTCCATTTTTAAAATTAAGTATTGATTTGCCAGGTGGCAGATTAACTGTGATCTTGGGAAATCTTATATATCTACTTACAGTAAATAACTTGTTGGACACCAAATAAGTATATTATTCTCAAGTCATCACTCTGAGGTTTATAGATTCATTTGAAAAAATCCTTTCCCCCTGGGCTTCTGCATTCCTTCTTTCTTAACGTACAGAGGCAGGGGGATAGGAGTTTGAGACACTACCTCAAAACAGAGAGAAAAACAACATTGAAAACATATCCAGACAAATAATAACATGAAAGATAGAAAGGATCCACCCCAAAATAGAGAATTTAAGGTTTGCCTAAGACCACAAGTCATAATGGACAAATGAGATAAAATTAAATATCACATCACATTATATGGAGTAGATGAAGTTCTGTGTGAGGTGTGGAAAGGGAAGGAATTGAAACCTTTCTGGAATTATCAACAGGCATTTCTGCGAGTTGGGATGCAAAACCAGGATATATCCCCACCATGGAGTTAAAGACTTCATTGAGGGGTAAAACCCCTAAGGCAGGAGGAGATGGGTTCTGTTGGTGCATATTACAGTGGCCCCAGTGAGGATCAGGGCAGACACAGAATATTGAACATCACATCGGGAAGGTAAGAAATTGCCCAGTTAGGCAGGGTGCCTTTCTGGTGTACATGAAGAATCCAGACATTTGTGTGTATAGTACAGTGTCTGCAAGTTCACACTGAGAGTTACTGTGCCTGGATTAACCTGGCACTTCCCATGTTAGTGCTGCGAGATTGTTTCTGTAGGCTGCAGTTTGTGCCTTTAGAAAGACCAAGGGCACAGAGCTGTCCTCTGCCCTGTTGGCTCTCTCCTCCTCTACCCGCTACCCTCCCCATTTTCCCCATTGTGCCCTCCCTTCCCTCTCCTCCACCACCTCCTTCTGCTCTCCCATCACTCCTGTTCTCCTTTCTCATTCATTCCCTGGTGCTGTGATAGACAAGTGTTACCACTGAGTCATGGCTCAGCCCCTAAGAAGAAATGCTGTCAGTGGCAGGAAAACAGCATGTCTATCTCCATTCCTTTATCTGTTGAAGAGCAGTGCATGTACATTGATTTTGTTTTGCGGGGTTGTCTATAGCTCAGGGACTTAGGAAATAGTGAACCTTATCAGCTATACTATTATCAAAGTAATAACATCTCATCTCTCCTGCCTGTGCTGCTCAACACTAAGTTCCATGATTTCCCATGTCTGGGCATTTGCTAATGCATTTTCCTCATGCTTTGCTTCATATGGCTTCTGTGATGCACTTAGACTCCCAGGCCAGTGAGAATGGCTGATAAATGGCTGGCAAGCCATCTTGGGTTTGGTTAGATAAGATAGGCCCATGCATAAGAAGTTCCAAGTCTAATTACTGTCACTTGTGGCTCTGAGGTGGCCAAGTGTGGCCTTTTGTGAGCCACATGAAAGCTCCTCTTCTTGGCTGCAATGGCTCTTGAAGCACATGGATCCTCGGAGTTCCTTGGCTTAGGGAGATTAGATTGAAATTTTCATGCATTGCAAATTTGATCATAAATATTTGTGTAGAGGCACTTAAATGCACTAAGAACTTTCAACACTCTCATAATTTTCCGTGAGCTGTTATGTCAAGATAACTGTGAAGATATACAAAGGTTGTACATATGACATCAATTGGAATGGTGGCTTCATTTCAAACAAGGGTGTATTCATATGATGTATAGCACATATCTGTTTATAATACATATGCACATACAAAATATATGAACTGTTACATATATTTAGGCTAGTGGCTTGTAAAGATGATGTAAGTAGATGGAGAACAATTTTTTCCCTTAAAACGTGACTTCATATATTTTAATAGATCTGGTGATAATGTTTCATAACTATTAGTTTTTTGAAAACCAGTTTGGGAGCTTTGTCAGAGGCTGGCCAGTAATAAAGAGCTGGCCCTTTATTTAATGATTGGCCGTTAGTATTAAGAACACATGGTTGAAGCCTCCAAGTTTCTGAAGCTTTAAAAATAATTGTCTGTTTTTAGTGAAGCATATCACTCAGTAGCTAATATTGTTTGCATTTGAAGTTACGGCAATTGTAGAAAATTGGTGATCCAAAATAAACATTTAATCTATTTATAGTCATCAAACAAAACAATGAAACCCTGTGACCTTTTCTCTGTACCTCCCATGGAAGTCCAGCTGTTTGCTCACTTATCATACTGAAAGGGTGGCAAGGACCAGTTAGACACTGTAGTTCAGTTGAAACTTTTTCAGTTTGGATTTGTTGTTGTTGTTTAGTGTGTGTGTGTGTGTGTGTTTGTGTGTGTGTGTGTTTTGTTGTTGCTGTTGTTATAAAATGTAACTTCTTCCCTGCTTTTGCAGAGCCATATACTGTGTAGAACAATAAGGGATCACTGCATTTGTCTGAATCCAGTGTCTGGATTATTGGGCATGCCGAGGGCCATATATCCAGTGGTGCTAGAGACAGTGGTGAGGAACACTGCCCGGCCTCTTCCCTTGGGAACTCCGGGTCTGGTGGGGGTCCTTGCAGTAAAATGAAATAACCACCGTGGAAAAGAGACACCAGATCTCAGGAGCTGTGGGAATGAGTACCTGAGCACTGCTGTCAGCTCTGTCTCAGAGAGCTCTGTAACGGTATTGTTTTGGCTGATTGTGATCGCAGGTCCCCACATAAAAGTAACATCAGTAATTGATGACTGCAGCTGTTAGACCCAGTCTGTTGTTTTTGGGTTTTTTCCACTTGTACCACCTACACGCACTGTTTCACATCCTCTTCTGGTTCTCATGGTTGTGGGGGTTATCACTTGGAAAATATGCCAATTGGGTTATGTTGAAGTCAATGAACATAGTTCTTAATTGACTTTGGAATGTTGACTGACATTTTGACTAAATTAAATAAATATCTTAGAATATTTATAATAGTATTATGATGGTTAATCTTGTTAACTTGGTGGGGGTTAGAATCACCATGGAAACAAACGTGGGTGTTTCTATGTGGGATTTGCTAGATGAGGCTAATTGAGGTGGGCCTACTCACCATAATTTTGGTGGCATCAATCTGGGATCTGGGGTCCAAGGCTGGATAAGAAGGAAAAGAGAGCTGAGCACCCTCATTTGTCTCTCTGTTTCCTCACTTCAGCTGCAAGGTGACCAGCTACCCCCACTTCTGCCACCAGGCCACCCACCAGGTTCCCACCAGGCTACCCACCAGGCTCCCCACCAGGCTCCCACCAGACTCCCTTCTAGGCTCCCACCAGGCTCCCCACTAGGCCCCCCTTTAGGCTCCCCGCCAGGCTCCACCAGGCTCTCCATCATGGTACACTGTACCCTTGAGCTGTGAGCCAAAATAAAGCCTTCTTCCCATCAGTTGCTTTTCTTTATGTGTTTGTCTTAGTGACAAGGAAAGTGACTAATGTAGGTGTCTTTGCTGTTGGAAATTAAGATACCACTAACTGGGAGGAGGAAACAGACATCAAATACACAGTAAAAAAAAGAACGTTGCTTCTCTGAGGTTAAAGTGAATGTAAAGACCACACCCAGGAGTCACTTGATACTTATGAAATTTGACTTTATGAAAACCTACTTGGTTTTAGATGATTGTTGAGTCTCACCCATCCAGTCAGTACCTTTTGAGTTTCTTGGTGATTTTTTAAATTTTCTTGTAAGAATATTAAAACATCAATAAATAAATAATTAATAAATGCAAGCTTATACAATATAAGTAATACTATTTCAAATAGAGTACACATTTGAGATAAAACTTTTAACTTCTGTAGTAACAAAATATGACAAAGTATAAACTAAAATCCATTAAAATAAAAGAGAAATCTAACTCTCAATTCCCAGTCAGAATCCAAATGCTCAGCTGTGAGCTGTGCTTGGCCTTCTCTGTCAGTTTTCATTCTGACATCTTTCTCTGGAAGAAGACCCATCCCCTTGGCCTACATTCCAGATTCATTATCATGTGTGAGCTTGACTTTACATACATAACAGATCCTTTCTGATTTTAAATTCATTTTCCACTTAGTCATTGATCTATTGATTCCAAATGCTTACAGTTGACCACCATCCTCTCTCCCCATTATTCATAGTGCATGGCATCTCCAGACCCTAATTGAGTGCTAAAACGTAGTTTCAAACCTTCTATGTCCTATGTTGGTTCCTTATACATACACTTACCTATAGAAAGTTTTAAATTGTAAATTAGGGACAGTGGGAAATTATAATTACTACTAAAGTAGAATCATCTTCACAATATACTGTAATAAAGTTATTTACAACTTAGAAATTAGTTCTGGAATATTCCGTCTAATATTGGGTAATGGGAACCAGACGAGAAAGCAGAACCACAGTTAAGGGCGGACTACTGTTCTCTCTTGTGTGTAAATGGTGTGAGGTGCTGAATGCAGTGCTGGGCACAGGCCACCTGCCTGCATAGCTTGTAGATGGGGCATCCCTGGACCTTGGCCTCTGGCATGAATCCTGCATGCTGTAGTTCCTGTCTGCTTAGTTCCCAAGACCCTCTCCTCGTCCCTCGGCACCTCCTTGCAGCTTCATGCTTCTCAAATGCTGCTCCTGTCCCTGCTGCTCACTTTCCCCATCTCTCTTGAAGGGGCCTCTACACCACCAAACTCTCCATCAGCCCTCACACGCTGCTGTGTCCAACAGGAAGACAGAAGAAACCAAGAAGTGCTTATAGCAAAGAAGATGCTTTTGGGTTTTCTAGAGAGTTCCATGGCAGATAATTGACTTGCTCTTTGTAATGTGTAGTAGAAATCAGAGGCAATTGTTTCATATCAGGGAGTATTGGTCAGTAAACCATTTTGAGCTTTCTGTGAAGTAGCATGAAATAATTCAGTGGCACTAAGATTCAGGATTGTAAAGTTTGCTATTTATAGGTTGGCCCTGGGCTTGGGGGCACTTTAGAAGAGTTAATGTTCTGTCTTGCATTTTATTTATAAATGCATTGTTAATTTTGCTTGAAGCTGTCAGTTAACCCTTGAATTGAAGAAAAGTATAAGGCTGGGGAGATAGTTGAGGCAACAGAGGACCTGAATTCAGTCCTGTGAATACAAACAGAATAAAGCTAGAGGGGATGATACGAGGTTGCAGTCCCAGCGCCAGGGAGGCAGAGATGTGTTCCTGGGAGTGCCAGGACAGTGAAGGACCCTCTCAAAAAAGGAGGGAAATAAAGGTGGACAGCACCAGAGGAATGACATGGTCCCTCCCTCCAGGCTGTCCTTGAGCCTACACACACATGCATGAATAACACACACACACACACACACACACACACACACACACACACACACAAATAATTATACATGTTAGCAAGAAGCAGATGGCAAATACTTTAGTCTTTGTGAGGCTCATATAAGTTATGATGTTCATGTTATTTTTTCCCTTTGCCTGTTTGTATTTAAAAACGTAATAAGCAAACTATGGTGAACAGCCATAGGCTATATTCTATCTCTGGACCATAGCTATTGTCCTCTGCCACAGGTCCGTCTGCCCGTCTGCTAGCCTTTGTTTTCTCTTCACCATGGACCCCCTTTCAGCAAAGCTTTTAACATTGATAGGCAATTTTCTCAACTTGTGTTCATGTGAAGTTATCTTTCCTTTTTCTTTTTTTCTGGCTGAAAAGGTGTAGAATTTGACTTTTTAAAAATACTTAGGCTGGGTGGTGGTGACACACGCCTTTAATCCCAGCACTCAGGAGGCAGAGCCAGGCGGATCTCTGTGAGTTCAAGGCCAGCCTGGTCTACAGAGTGAGATCCAGGGCAGGTACCAAAACTACACAGAGAAACCCTGTCTCAAGAAAACCAAAAAACAAAACAACAACAACAAAAAAACCAACCAACCAACCAAACCAACAAATAAAAACAAAACAACAACAACAAAAACACCCTTTAGTCCATGGTTCTTAATCTGTGGGTCACAACCCCTGGGGTGTTAAGTGACCCTTTCACAGGGATTGCCTATGACCATCTAGAACACAGATATTTACATTATGATCGATAACAGTAGCAAAATTACAGATATGAAGTAGCAATGAAAACAATTTTATGGCTGGGGGTCACCACAGCATGAGGAACTGTATTAAAGAGTGGCAGCATTAGCAAGGTTAGGAACCACTGCTTTAGTCATTGGAAATTCAGTGGGACCCCTCCCCATATACACCCATTTGTGTGTACATGTGTGTCTTTGTCTGTTGGCTGGCCAGTGACCCTCTGGGCCTGTCTGTCACTGACCCACAATGCAGGGTTTATAGGGAGCTGCATCCAGTCAGTGTTATGTGGCGATCAGGACCCAAATTCCTGCTAGAATAGCAGACACTTTACCCAGCTGCCATCCTCCCCCCCCCCCATAGTCTGTTTCATTTGATATGGCCGTGTGTGGTGGTCTTTGCAGTCATTTTTGGGACTCACCAAAGATGTTTTCAATCAAAATTGGGGAGAATTTAGCCAGTATTTTCTTCTCCCCAGTTCTTCTTGGGCGTTCTAATCATCCCTAGGTCTCTCCCTGTTTTCTCCCTTCCTGTGCTGCACTGTCACAGTTCTCATAAAACATAGTTTCTAGGGGTTAGAGAGCTGTGTGCACAGTATTTCAGTCTCTGGACTGTCACTCTGGCCTCAGACCACTCTAGAGCAGTGCTTCTCAAGCATCTGTGTTTTCTGGTGGTCTTAGGTGACCCCCAAAGGGTTCCCGACCCATAGGTTGAGAACCACTGCTCTAGAGTCATCCGCTGTGGACCTGGCATGGGCTGCTCTGGGTGTTGTCTTGGAGTTGCCCTGGTTTGTGCTGTCAGCCCTGAGATGCACTGTTTACCTGGCTCCTTGGAGTTAACCTAACCCCGTGAAAGTAAGTCAGCTGACAGCCAAGGATCCAAGGCCGTGTTTATGGATCCTGGGTCTCCTCTGCCTTCTCACCTGTGGTCTCTCTCACCATGGTGACCAGGCTCCAGCTCTTGCTGAGCCCATAAAGATTTGCTCTTTGTTTCAACTGTGTTCTCTGCAGCTGGTAATCACCCTTAGGAAAGAGGACATTTCCATGTGATCTTTCTTCTTTTTCCTCTCATCATTAAGTGTCAGCTCATCTGTTTCTTTTTTTTCCCCCTGACCTTGATCATTTCCACTTAAAAAACGTTTGCCGCAAATATATTATTATCAATAATATAAGGGTTTGATCCATCCATTTGTGTCACCGTATCATTGTCCAAGTCCTAAACGAGTAGATACTGAGCTCTGCAGAGCCAGTACCGTTCTGATTTTATGCTGGTGAGAACTAATTGTTGACATTGGCAAGGCCCCTGCACCAGCAGGTGGAGAACTCAGCTAAGGCTCTGGTCCTTTGGGTCATGGCGCTGATGGGAGATCTCTGCTGCACTGCTGCTGTGAACTGATGGAGGGAGTTAGAAGTTGGCGGAGCTTCACTTCATCAACATCTTCCTTGCCAGTCTAGAGACTGTCACTGAACATGGTATGTACACTACATGCTAGTTAACTCCAGGTCTCCAAACAAAGTGACAAAAGCTACGTAAAGAGCACAGACTTATTTTCACTCTTGGTTTTGGCAGCTGCAGTTCACAGTCCTTAGCTCCTTTCCTTCAGGTTCTGTGGGGAGATAGAGCGTCCTGGCCAGGGGCTTGGATGGAGCGAATCAGCTCAGCATGGTCCTTCAGGTTCTGTGGGGAGATAGAGCATCCTGGCCAGGGGCTTGGATGGAGCGAATCAGCTCAGCATGGTCCTTCAGGTTCTGTGGGGAGATAGAGCGTCCTGGCCAGGGGCATGGATGGAGCGAATCAGCTCAGCATGTCCTTCTGCTTCTGTGGTGAGATAGAGCGTCCTGGCCAGGGGCATGGATGGAGTGAATCAGCTCTGCATGGTGGAAAGGAGGTAGAGTTGCCTGGGCTGACACACTTCCTCCTCTTTCCGTTTTTATTCCACATGTGACTCCAGCTTAGTGAATGGCGCCGTCTCATTCAGGGATAGTTGTCCCACATTCCAGTCAACTCTGGAAACACCCTTACAGACAGACCCGGAATTATGAAGTATACTCAACTGACCGATCTGAGTGCCTCTTCCTACAGTCAAGCTGGCAATGAAGAGTACCCTCATGCTGTAGATTGTAAGTCTATTTTAGTTAGTGAATGTTGTTTCTTTAGTATTGTAGCCTAGGTTCTGAAGCGAAGTTGCTGCCTTGCTTAAGCTTTGTGTACCATAGGCCCTGAGGATGAAGTGAGACCTATGCTAAGGGTAGCTGTAGTGTCCTGAGATGAGTGATGCATCTGTTCTGTCTGTTCTCTCCCACTCTGTATGGGGTTACAGTATGGGTGGGATGGTGCGCTACAAAGGAACAGCTTATGTATTTCACTTTCTGCTTCTTACATATAGCAAAAAATAGTTTGTGTTAATAAGATTTATACTCGGGGAGGAATTTTACAACCAAGAAAGATAAAAAACAAGCAAAAACCCTAATATTTTGTTGAGCTGGGGAAAATGTGTCTTTAAAACCTCACTCAAGCAGGGTATGGTGGTCCACACCTTTAATCCCAACACTTGGGAGGCAGATGGAGGTGGATCTCTGAGTTCAAGGCCAACTTGGTCTACATATCAAGTTCTAAGATAGCCAGGGCTACATAGTGAACCCCTGCCTTAAAAAACAACAACAACAGCAACAACAAAACCCATAACTAAATAAAATCTCCTTGAAAAGAATGATGAAGTGTAGCTTCGGTCTGTACTGGAAAATCTCAGCCTTGATTGGGTCTTCGTAGGTTTCTGCTGCAGTTGTTGAAGTTGCATACAGTAATGCATGTTTATGTCTTTGTATGTGGTGCAACATGTGACTTCTTGGGAAAGGCTTTACACTGATTAGGATTTTTTATTAGGGGGTGTTCCTAATTCCATCTTGTTTTTTAAATTACCACTTACTTTAGTTGGAATGGTAATAAACGGAGGTGTTCTTCTTTAGAACTCAAAAGGAACAGTGTATCTGTGTGATTCCATATGATTTTTTTTAGGTATTATACTGTAAATATTTAAGTAAGAAAAATAGTGGGAACAGATGTGATAACACTTGACAGTGGCTGACTTGGGCTGCCATATATTTTCTTCTTGTAGCATATATTGTTTAAATTTAAGAAGCAAGTCAAACTTCATAGTTAAATAATTCAAACTCAGTGACATTTAGAAAAAAAAAGTACAATAAAGGATAGATCTTTTCTCTAGGTCCATTTACCAGGCAAGATTGTAAATGCCACAGTAGTGGCCTGTATATCCTTTTGTGTACACACACAGACACACTCAGTACACACATCCATTGATATTCTTACACATGGAGAAGTGTACTGACATATTGACCTACTCCTTGGATTTTTTTTTTTTAACTTGGTAGCTTGGAAAGTTTTCCAGTCTTCAGGTTCTTAAGTAGAGTCTGTGACCCTGCCACCATCCCTATTCATCCCAGAGGAATTGGCCGGTACATTTCTAGAAAATATTTTCTGTTCTTTTTACTGCTGTTCTTGCCTTTGTGTGTGCAAACCTGCCTCCTAGTGGCAGTTCAGAGGTTATTTCCATGCCTGTTGACCCAGAGTGTTTGGGGGGACGGGGCGCGAGTGCCGGGGTCGTGTTAGATCTTGCCATATGCTGGCCTCTGAACACTGACTCCTCAGTCTGTTTGTATGTCATTTCCTGCTTAATGTTTTTAACATAATGACTGTGAATAATACCTTGCTACGAGTTTCTGAAATCTCAGAACAGGTCCTTCTGGTTCTTTTTTAAGTTTGGCATTATGGAAGTTTCTAAGTGGCCACAAAATGGACAGTTATAGTAAATCTGCCCTGACCTGTTGTCCAGCCGTGGTGGCCCCTAGCCAGTCCACTCCCACTCACTCACTCCCCTGGCTCCTTCTGCCCTCTGTTGGCTTAAAGCTGACCTCAGCTGTGGCATTTCCTTCTCGTTCTTACATAAGCACCAAACATTAAGACTTCACCAAGAACTCCACCAAAGGAGTTCCTTCCTCTGCTCAGACGCCCCGGCACGCTTTAGTTTCCATTTGTCTCCAAGTAGTTGTTAAACCCTTTGTGGGGATAATCAGGTTGCATATATTTGGTTATCCTTTTGAGCCACAAGCTCATCTTCCAGTTCCCTCGTTTCTTTGCAGCTTATTTGTCAGGGAATTGGGCTGTCTGTCCTGTCACTTCCACTGGTGGGGGTTTGAAAAGTCAGACACATCCCTGTGTGCCATTAAAGCTGTTGCAGCCAGCAGCTTACAAGCTGATGCCATCTCTAGCTGTCTTCAGGCTGTGTTGGGCTCTGTCTCCAGGCTGTGGCTCAGCATAGCTCTGCTTATGACTGTGACTTGCATGGGTTACTGGTAAATGACCATAGGTTTAAAATAGAGAATACCCTTTGAAGAAAACTTCACAAGAATAAAATAACTCAGCACCAGGCAATGTTAATCAGATACAGAGAGCATCGTCATTTCTGCTCCTGTCATAGAATACCAGGAAGTGCTTGATTCATGAAGAAAAAGGGTGTGAGTTTGACAGCTGTGGAGTCTGGGAGGATGAGGACCAGGTGTTGGCACCTGTGGAGGCCATCTTACTGCACCGTAGCCCACAGGGGCCCTGTCTGCATGTCTCAGAGGAGTGGGAAAGAGCAAACCTACCCTTGCAAGCCATTTTGTGGTGGCTTGCATGACATGAATAACTTACCATTAGCCCCCACCTCCCACTGCTTTTCATTGAAGACTATTTCAAGAGGGGTAAAGATATCGGAGTCATAGCAGATAGCAGCCCTTAACCATGATCTAGGTCATGTGTGCCCTGGCTCAGTCATTTGTGGAAGCGGTTTTTAATGAGAATGTAATCAGCTGCTCTGTGTCCTGTGGAGACAGGCCTATTGAGAGTCTCTGATGTGCACACGGAAAACTGGAACTGTAAATTCTCCATAGATATGGTTCTTGCTGAAGGGATCACAGGTATCAGTGAGGAGGCCAGAGCCTAGGAGGAGCCCAGCCGACTCTCATTGGCAGATGCTTTTCTTCCCAGGTGAGTTGTCTGAAACATTGGGAACCAGACTTGCGTGTTCTTGGCCCTACTACAAACACATCATGAGATAAAACAACTTCCCCATCAGTGGTTTGCCTCTTTGATTACGTTTCCCCTTGATTGTAGCACCTTCCGTCAAATCAGGGGTCCAGGCTAGCCCACAGAGGTACCGTGGTTTACTGTAACTGGTAACATGGAGCCCTTTCTGTTCATGTGCTGGCTACAGGCCATGCATGAGATTGGAAGAGAAAGCATGTTTATCATCATAGCTCAGGATATACAGGAACCTGAGCAGTTGCTCCAAGATACCTGCTCACGTCTTCTCTCCTAGTGTGTGATGGGGGCAGAGCTTCCTGAAAGAAAGTGTGCCCTCATCACTGTTCCAAAGTTGGAGGAAAGGGCCACCACAGGGAATAAACCCTGTGGCTGGGAGCTAAGAATGCTCATTGCTGAAAAAGAAAACAAATACAGTATTACTTGAGACCCACGTTTCACTCAAAGGAACATGGCTACCTTCTTCCCTACAGAGTCTTCCATGCATGGGATACTGCTGTTTAAAGCCCAGGGAATGACCACCACCATTTTTCTTCTCGCACACTCTACCTCTCCTTCCCCACTTAGAGATGTAGGCTTGCTTGTGTCTGTGGTGATCCCAGGTCCAGTTGTGATCTAAGGCTGCTTTGCTGCTTGCTGATAGGTCCCCGCCGAGGGTTCCTGATGCTGGGGAGGATGGATAGAGAGGAGGGTACCGTTTGGTGAGGAGATGAGGAAGTGGCACACAGGTCACCTTTACAAGACTGTGGTAATTGCTAACTGAAGGCTCAATACCTGACGAGTGGTGTTGTGTGTCTCTACCCTAGAGGGGGAATGTGAACAGATGTTGATGAAGCATTGACTCTGCTGAGGAGCCGTTGGCAAATTATGATGCAAAGATTAAGAAATGTGAAAGAATTGCCGTGTTTCCATGTTACTCTTCGACGTTATCAGACTCGTTCTCCCCATTTTCCATTGTCTCCTCCTGTAAGAGCCTCTGCTTTCCACTCCACCCCAGCAGATCTGCCTTGTCTTAGACTGTCTTGTTCTAACAGAAGGAACCAAACCCCCGAGATACCCAAATGTGGCTTACACAGCTTGTAGGACAGCTAATCAGCATGGCGTGAGTGTCTGCTCCTGACCGTGAGTTTGTGGTGAAGGCCCTGGGCATGACAGAAGGCTGGGTCAGGGAGAGCAGGAGTGTTGTGTTACAAAATTTCCTGGGGAGATGCAACACACTTGTCTACTCATTCCAGATAGGTAGCCCACGACAGACCAAAGTATAGGCACCACCAAAGTCCAGCTTGGTGAGCCAATGAGTTTATTGGGGTTACTTACAGGAATATGGGTGAGGGGTCACTTAGAGGAGCAGAAATGACTCAAAGACAGCTGCATCACCAGAACCCACAGCAGCACGGGTGACAGTCACGAAGCTGGGAACCTGGAGCACACTGCACAGCCCACAGGCAGCTCAGCAGGTTGGAGAAGGACCTTCTAGGTGCTTCGGTTGGTCTAAACCTCTTCCAAGCTGCTCAGTTGGTTTCTGCTGTTCCAGGCTGCTCAGTTGGTCTAAACCTCTTTCAGGCTGCTCAGTTGGTTTCTGCTGTTCCAGGCAGCTGGTCTTGTCTGAGAGTCCTCTTTGCAGCTTGGCCTAGCTAAAAGTTTTCTTTGCAGCTCAGCTTTCCCTTTTTTGAGGGGGACTCACTTTTATTGCTTACTCTGGCAGGGAGGGGCCTAGAGAATCTGGTCAGTTTCAGGGAGCGTTGTTTACCTTCCTGCTTAAGGAACTTCCTCCTGAATGGAATGTTTTAATCTTGGAGGAAAAGATTCCACAACAGCCAGGAACTTTGACCATAGGCAGTCTGTTGGCCAGTCAACCAGGTACACAATACTTAGTTTTCTCTATTTTCCCCTAAGCAAACAGACCTTTATCTTAGTCTTTTGTCTTTGATTCTGGGACATTTTCATATTTATCATAGGGGACATAGATGTATTATTTGCTGACAAGAAATGAAGCATACAACCAGCTATCCAGAAAAGCCACAGCAGCATATTAGCAGCTTTGTTTAGTGTTTGGGGTTCATACTTCTTAAGTCTCTGCATCCTGAGAGAGGTGTGTGAGTGTGTGTGTGTGTGTGTGTGTGTGTGTGTGTGTGTGTGTGTGTGTACACACATGTAGGCACATATGAGTGTGCTGGGACTCACATACATGGCCACACATTTGTTGGACTCCATCCCTGACTAGGTTAGTAACCTGTGTGCAGTGGAGCCTAGCATTAGTGGTCAGAGTAAGGATGGTCTGGCTTCGTATTCCTTTGCTGTCCTCCGTAGTTACCATGACTACTTCCTTCCTATGCTGTGTCATAGACCCTCACCGGTGAAAGCAGAATTGAGTGTTGTCATTCTCTAACCCTGTCCAGTGGGGAGGGGGGGGGGCAAAGTGCTCGTGATCATTGAGGGACCGGTGGAAGACGAGGAAATCATGTCAGTTTTCAGCGTCTTTATACAACAGTTGACTGAACAATTTCTGCGTTTTTCAGACATTATGTTTTCAGCTACAGAATGACTGTAGTATAGGGCTGGCACTAGGGAGAATTTCTGAGTCTGTGTTTTGGTATACATTATTGAGAATGTATAGCTTTGTGTTTTAATTTAATTCGATATCTGTTGTTCAAATCTTAGATGGTCTCTTAATAAAAAACCCAGAGCCAGATATCAGGGTGAAAGCTGAAAGATCAGAGAAGCAGAGCAGGCCAGGCACTAGTTCTTACCTGTACAAATTCCTCAGGCTAAAGAGAGAAAGTTCCTGTTTCCTTATGCCTTATATACCTTTCTCTGCCTAGACATCACTTCCTGAGATTAAAGGCGTATGTGCTTCCCAGTACTGGGATTAAAGGTGTGTGTCATCACTGCCTAGCTCTGTTTCCAGTGTGGCCTTGAACTCACAGAGATCCAGACAGATCTCTGCCTCCCGAGTGATAGGATTAAGGATATGTGCCACCACTGCCCCTGACTTCTATGTCTAATCTAGTGGCTGGCTCTGTCCTCTGATCCTCAGGCAAGTTTATTAGGGTACACAATATATCATCACAGAGATCCTTAGCTTTTAGTTGTGTGTGGAACTTTCCTTCCTCCATCTCCCTGAGCATCCTCTGGCCTCAGTGTCTGCACTGATAAGGCAGATGGCTGATGCAAGCGACCCCTGCACCTGATAAGGAGCTGCTCACGAGAGCCAGCTGATAAGACTTTTTCCTCCAATACCTGTAATTTAGAGACTGTTACTTTTCAAGATTGGCTATGTTGGAATCACCCAAGAAACATTTTTAAAATGCTGATTTAATTGGTACAGGGTGCAGCCTTGGCATCAAGATATTTTATAGGACAGTAATATTAAGTGACTCAAATGTTATCAAACCAGGACCTGGAATAGTGGCAGGAAGGCTCAGCCTTGGGCTAAGTTGCTTTGACATGTCTTAAGAAATAGCCTGTTTAAAAAAAAAAGAAAGAAAGAAAAAAGAAATAGCCTGTTAGCATAGTCCCTGGCTGGGCTCCAGTGAGCACCTAGACAGCTGGGCCTGGGGGAAGCTGGCTGGACTTCCATGTGTTAGGAAATGCATGCTTAGTCCTAGAAAGCCTCTTGTCTGGTCGTCTTTGTATCCTCTGTGGGGTAAAAGGTACTAGAATTCCTTGCCAGTGTCTGTTGGAGACCCCCTAACAGTGGGGGCTCCCTCCCAGACCCGGGATTAGGCACAAACCACATCCAGTCATCTGTTTTCACAGAGAGATCCTTTATTAATCAGGGAAGAAAAGTTAAAGTGGCTGCTTTCTGACTCGGGCAGAAAACAGCAGTAAACGACCTTGCAGGTGTGATTTTAAGAGGGGAAGAAGGGAGGTCTGTGTTAGGATGGGCTAGGATGAGGTGGTAAAAGAGATGGGGATGAGGGAGAAGGGGAAGGGGACAAGGGAAAGAGGGTATTTGTCCTGCAGGGACAAAGGACTCCTCTGGACAGAGGGGAGACAGACGTGACACATAGGCAAATGGTTTATAAAGGTAAAGGGGAAACCCCGTGTTAGGATGAGGTGTTTAACTGGACATGTTAATTAGGTGAGCCAAAGGGGGCTTCTGATTGCTGGACCTTGGCAGGCAGCCTCAGGAGGAGGAAGTGGCCAAATAAGGGACTAGACCTTGGTGGCCAGCTTTAGGAATGTAATCTAATGGCTCTTAGCAAGGTAGAGGGAATGGGGGAGGGGCAAGGTCTGCCAGAGCCTAATACTTGAGTGGACTATGTTCCTTCATCTGTAATCTCAGTTCTTGAGGACCTGAGGCAGGACTGTGGAGAGCTCCAGGCCAGCCTAGTCTACATAGTGAGATCTTGTCTCAAATAATAATGGTGATATTAATAAAATAAAGAAATAATGAAAAAAATTAAGGAATGTCTTCCCCCACCCACCGTTAATAGGACAGTTTAAGCACAATGGCCTCCACAGTTCCTACTCTGCCGATCAAGGCCACCAAGTGGAGAGAGTGACTGCAGTCTCCATAAGAATAGGCGTCTGTGGCAAAGCTTTGCTTGGTGGCTCAGCAGAGTGTGCTTTGGGTGTCTGTGTACATTTTTGCCTGTCCATGCCTGGATTTCATAGCAAGGTCGCCAGGCTCTGCTTTCGGCTTGTCCTGGGTTTGAAGCATGGTGGAGCCGCATCTGCTTTTCTCTCGAGTTATTTCAGGATTTCCTCAGCACCAGCTCCAAGGCTGACTTGGCGAAAGATGTGGTAGACAGAGTCTGAGGTGGGGTTTCTGATAAGATTTCAGTGCAGTGTGTTTCACAAAGAATATTCTTCTCTGTTCTATGGCTCTTTGTTTTTGACGTAGAAAAGGCATTTTTGTGCCCTCTCAGCCTGTCTTCTTCATTATTGTCATTGTCCGTGTTCATAAAGCCTTTGAGCCCTTTACTAGAAGTTAATAGCCCTTCCGTCCCCAGGCCTCTGGGCTCTTCATACAGCTGCTCCACCACCTCCCTAACTTCCTGCCCCAGTGGTCCCCATCTCCTCCTTCATTTCCTTCCCAGATACTGCCCATCACATGCAAGTGGTAGTCACGGGAACCCAGTAACTTCAGGTCACTGAATTCTTTGTCCTTCATGTTGGACAAGACACCCTCCTCATTTATTCTCCAGTGCTCTTGGGGTACTAAGCTGTGTCAGACCTAAATGTCATTACCCCAGACTGGAGCCAGCAAACATTCCAGAACTTCCTAGTTGCAGAGTCCTGGGTCTGAGACCCAGTGCTTTTATGTCCTTAGAATCTCTCAGCTCTTCATTCTCATCACCAGCTGGCCCTGTATTCATTGCCTCTAAGCCCTGCACCACACACAAGGCTCTTTTCTCTCTGTAGATGTGAGGCATTTGAATATGAACTCCTTCCTGCAGTGGACTTTCCCCCCCAACACCTGCCCGCCCTCCATCCTTCAAGTGGCTTCGGAGAGTAGTGCAGATGTTTTCTGTTGAAGCACTCTGCCTGGGCTCTTGCCTTCTCTCTCTTCAACTTCACCCTCCATTCCTCAGGTCCTTTCTCACACCTTCACTCTGCCTGGCTCCGCCCTGTGACCGGGAGTTAAGCGACCTCCCTTTGAGCCTGTTTCTTTCCACCCTCAGCCCCTCTCCTCCCTTCTGCTCTGTGCTTTAAAGACACTTCTGCCTTCCAGCTTTTGTTAGCTGTCTTGTGCCCCCCACCTTCCATATTGTCACCTTCCATGCTCCTCTGTATCCCACGTGCTTTGGGAAGTACCCTTAGTGGCCTTCTCCACTATGGCCATCTGTTGGGAGCATCGCTACAAGTTTGACATTGAGCTGCTCTCCTGTTGACTTCTGTGGACAAAATCCCTTCAGATTCTCCTAATTTTCTGGCCGTTCCCTTTTTGCTTCTATCTTGAGTTTTCCTTCTTTTATTTGTTTTTTGAAAGCTGAGGCCACCTTTCTCTTGCCAGTGGTTCTTAGCTGAAGTGTAGGTTACCCATCAAAATCATTTTCCAAAGTTTTTAAAATGTGCGCCCCTGGAGTGTTTAATTCAGTAGGTCTTCTAGAAGCCTTCTGCAGTATTGTGACATTGGGAGGTAACATTTAACCATTGATTAACTAGTTATGCATTCAGTAGATATTCACCGAGTACTTCTCTATCGCAGTGGCACTACTAGTTATTCATTTTTTTTTCTGTCATAAAATGCTTTCTTTGAGTGAATAGCCCTTGTTTCTCTCCTTCCCTAGTCTTGATCAGTTATTTTCTAAAGGGGTCATTACTAAAGGATAGTGATGGTCTCTAAGATCTTGTGGTCAGGCTGAGTCTTAAAGCGTTCTGTCTCTGCAAGCAGGAACTCTGTATCATGTTAACCGCCATTTCTCTAAGAATTCTCCGACTTCAGTTTCTTTCCATTTACTTTCTTGATTTATGTGTCCAAACTGCTCTGCGTACACCCCCAACCCCCGCCCCCATGGAATATTTGCTTCCTGCCTCTTTGCATTTCTAAGCCCCTGATGCTCCCTGGCCTGAATGCCCTTCCCCTGTGGGCATTGTCACTTCCCACAGTCTGGGACTTGTGCATTTATGTCTCTCAGTTCTTGAATGCAGCACTTTACGCTGGTACACAGGAACAAATAAATATATTCTGGATATATTGAACCATGGATAATAGCTAAATTTCCTTTATCTAAAATGAGGACCCAAAGTGTTTCAGACATCTGAGGTTGGGGGTATTTGGAAATTTGCATCAACTTTACAAGTTGGGCAGTCTGAAAACTGAATTAAGAAATTTAAAATGCTCCCAAAACTTGAAACTTTTGAGCACTGAAGTTTCAAGTTTTGTATCATTTTGGATTTTGAGATTAGGGCTGCCCAACATGTAGGATTGCTATATTTTAGAAATTATCCTGCAACTTTTCATATGATCTGTAAATTTTTAATTTAGGATCTATGACCATTGTGATTTAGCACATTGTTAGGATTCATTTATATTGAATTTAAGTTTTTATTTTTATATTCCTACTCATAGATAATTTAGTAATTGTAAGAAAATGTAAATGGTAAGATGAAAATATTAATGTGCTACTCTCAGATGTGTGTATCTTGATGTTTATGTGTGGTGGACCTGCCTCCCCATTGATACCTAAGTTCACGTTTGTCTTTGTGGCACAGTATCTTCCTTTACATAACACATGCTGAGTATCTTCCATGAGTAAGTATTTTTAAGGACCATTTTTAGAAGCTAAATGATGGCCTATGCTATGGAAGCTTTCTTTAACTAGTTTCCTGTTCACATGTGAGCCCTCCCCCATGCCATTGTTGACACATATGCTAAGTAAGCACTGTAGCAGCCCTTCATGTGTTACACAGTTGTAACCGGAGGGTCTAGTGACTCAGGGCGGCACTGCATTCTGCTGAATAGGTGAGGTTTAATGAGGAAAACAGAAAGGCAGACGTGGCTAGAATGAGGGAGGTTGCCCTGGTGTAAGAAAACTGTTAGGGCGGGTGTGGGCTGGGAACCTCCAGACAGATTCCTTAAGGGCTTTGGATTGAATGGACATCATGTATGGACTCATTTCTTTGGATCTGTTTGTTAATAGTGTTTGGTTACGGTGACATCAGATACTTGTTTCTATTCAGTATTGAGGCTTTGGTTAAGAATAAAGACAGATGTGGATTTAATCAAGAACACACTGGACATTATGCAAGTCACTTTTTATCCTCCTTATCCTGCTGCTGTTACAAAGCTATATAGCGATTGAGCATGTCTAGTGGGTCAGAGCACCTGTGAATCTTCTTTTTTGGAATTCTTTAGGAAATGCTGTTTTCTTTACATTTTGGAAGAATCTGGTATCAAAAAACCCTAGGCCCAGAGCCTTAAGAAAAGCCAGTTTTCTGTCTGTTGCTTTAGTTGTCTCTGTGATGTCATTCCAGTCAGACTTTCTTCTTTTTCCTGTGTCAGTTTGGATAACTGCAGGGTGTTCTCTGGCTTTTCCCAGTTTGTCACATTTGTTAGGTTCATCCACATGGAGTTGGATTTGTGATTTTTCTCGATTATTTCACTGTTCTGTGATTTGAAACATGAGTAGTCTAGAGTTCCATTTTGGGATTGCCACAGTTGATTCTCCTCCTTGCAGACAGGTCCATCCTGAGGTCATGGAGATACGGAGCTGGTAAGTTAAGAGGGGTTGCTTGTAGTGGCAGGTGTACTTGCTTAGGGGGTTAGCAAAGACTAAAGTTGCTCCTTATGTTGAAGAGTCTGTGCAGATGGTTAAGACGCCTTGTCATTTGATGCTATTTGATTGGTCTGTCTGGTGTCACTGAAGTCACTGTGGCAGTCCACAGATGGTGGTGGGGCGTGTCTTGAGAGATGACGAGAGGAAGTAGGAGCTGTGCTGCATCCGGTAGTAAAAACAGTGTGCTCACGCTGCTCCTTCTTTCCTTTCTTTTTCTTTTTTTTTCAGTCAGATGACAGAAAACAGGTGCCAGTCTACAGCTTATTAGGTTCTACTTTTTAACATTTTATTAATTTGTGAGAGAGGACTTTAGGGTTTAGGGCCAACCTCAGTAGCAAGAGGCTCAGCATTAGAACTGATGGGGACAAAATTAAACCCTTCCTGTAGCAACCCTGAATGTGTCACTCTATGAGGTTTCAGTCCCGGGTCACCGCGATGGTGGTGAGTCAGGTGGGGGCTATCTCAGACCTGAATACCCCGTCTTCTCAACCCTTCACTACTCTCTTTTCCCAGTGTAAGGACTACAGTAAGATGTTATTGCTGGGGCACTGTGTGTTTTGTTTTGTTTTTTCCCCCCTGTGCTGTGACCCAAACCTGACAGTAGCAGCCAGAGGGAAGGAAAATTTGTTCTGTCTCATGGTTGAGGAGGGCCACGGGCCATCATGGCTGGGCGTGGCAGGACCGTGATGACACTGTCTGTGGTCAGGAAGCAGAGAGAGAGGATAATTTCTCCTGTTATAAAATTAAGTCTGTGACTCTAGGCCATGTGGTGATGCTGCCCACCTTCAGGCTGGGTCTTCCCATCCCAGGAAAGCCCATCACAGACTTGCACAGAGGTTTGTCTCCTTCATGGTTCTGAATTCCATCCAATTGACTTAGTAAGAATGTGATGAAGATGCATTGGCAGATGCTCCTTTTCATCGCAGCGTCAAGCTATAGCTTGACTTCCAGCAGTGAGTCCTGAAGTGAATGTCCTCGGAACATGGCTTCGTTTTTTAGTAGTAAAGGATGCAAAGGAGAGAGATGTGGCAACATTTGTTGCTGAGTTGTTATTTCTCTCTCTCTCTCTCTCTCTCTCTCTCTCTCAATGGATAGAATTACAAAACTGTTTCTTGCTCTGAATCATAGTGAAAAGTACATATTTCATTAAATATTAGCAAATTATCTTGTATAAATTACAAACACAGAAGACATGACCACGATCTGAAATTTCAGAGGTTATTTTGAAAATACATCGTGTTTATAAGGAGAATTGTAAAGCACAGGTTAAATATAAAGAGGATATTCTGTGAAAATAGACAGAAGCAGAAGCTTCCTAGGTCCCCAATTCAAGATTTTGTTCACCTGTTGAACTGGGGCTGCAGGTAGAAGCTTCCTGGATGGCATGCAGTTGTTCTAAGTCATGCTCCACATTTGTGTAGCATTATTATCAAGACAAGAGACAACTGAAAATGGAAGAATGAAGACTAGTATTTTATGATCAGATGCCAAGGTCATTTTTGTAAGGAATTGTTTAAAATGCACACAGAGGTGGCCAGCCTTCGTAGCCTAAATAACCACACAGAGGTGACCAGCTTTGGTAGCCTAAATAACCACATAGATGTGGCCAGCCTCAGTAGCCTAAATTACTATTCTTTAAGTATTTGTTAAATCTTAAATTTTTGCTGCTTTGATCTACAGTTTAGTCTATTAATAAAAAGTTCCCTTTCTTAAATAATGTCAAATTATGTGTGCATAAACTCTAGAAACCCCAGCCATTACTACAGTGAATACATATAATATACACATTATTATTTATTACTAAGGTTTAGATGAACTGCTGGCATAGTAATAATAGTTCTTTGGTTAAAAAACCAGGTTTTTGTGTTTCTCAAGGGCTGTGTATTTAAGTCACATGATTTATTTATTTATCTTTTGAATATCAGTAGTGGACTTAATGCTTTATTTTGTTAAACATAGCCTATATTCCTTTGTCACTTGTATTTTATGCAGATTTCACCCTTGCCTTCATTTTTTTCCTTGTTTTTTTTTTTTGTATTTTTAAGAAAAAACTAATACTTAATTCTAGGTCTACTTTTTCACACCATTTAATTTTATTTATTTTCAGTTTTCAAAACCATATAAATTACATGTTTGTGGGGCAGCATGATATTTCTAGATGTGTGACCATTGTGTAATGTTCAAAATCAGGCTAAAAATACCCATTTTACCAAATATTTATCATCTCTTTGTGGAAAGTTCTCCAAGTCCTTTCTTCTGCTTGTGGTATGTGTAGGGTGTGCATGCATTAAATGGGTTCCATCCCCGGGCTCCCATGTTCTATATTTTGTGTGCGTGCGAGCATGTGTGGCCTGCTTTCACTTGTAAGTCATTTCATGACAAATAGCTCTGGTCTGTAAATGTCCATTTCACAGGTTTCCAAAGCTCCCTTCAGTTATATCTGGGACTGATAACTAAGAGGAAGCAAACAGGACAAGGCTTTAGGGGATGCATTTGTTCCTTAGTTCCTCAGGATGGAAAAGGAATGCAATGCTAAAACTCACACTGGCTTTCCTCCTTCCTTCCGTGGCCCCCACTGTGCCTGGATGACCAGCAGTTGCAAAAAGTTTGATCAGTGAACTGAAGATGATTTGAGTTCTGCCTTCCTGGTAGGAGAGGGGGAGGAGAAGTTGCAGTAGAGGCGAAGGGGCCCTGTTGGGGTATGCTTCTTTGATTTATGTAGAGTATGGTCTTGTGCCAGAGGCCATGTATTCCCTGGCTAGTAGTGATTGGGTCAGTGCTGGACACAGTTCTGGGGCTAGTGGTGTGTGGCAGAGGGCAGAGGCTATCGTCCCCTTGGCACAACATTGTATAACATTTATCTAAATTATATACTTTGATGAGATCTCTGAAGTATTACATAGTTGTTGTCACCATGTTCAATTGAGTATAGAGGAGTACCCTGGGAATTGTGTGCCTTTTATAATAAGCACTGGAACTGGCATTGTACTTGAACAAATCACCACCACCGTCAAATTTGTATAGCTTTAAAAAATTCAAATTAATTGCTACCAAAGCTGAATATGGATGCATTCATAAAACCTAGTTTGCCTAGAGCCACAGACTGGTGAACAGCAGACCCTGGGGATGCACTTCACTTCCTTCCCTGTCTGAAACAACATCCAAGTCTGTTTGTTTTTGTAGTGCTGGAGATTGAACCCAGGAGCTTTGTGCATGCAAGGCAAGCGCTCTACCACTGAGCCCCTTCTCCAGTCCTGCCTACCCCAGGTCTTTTTACTTCTGGGTCTGGTTCTGCCTGGCCCAAGTGTTTTTGCTTCAGGGTTTTCCCTGCCTTTCTGAGCTTTGCATATTCAGTAGTTCCATGGTCTTTCTTATATACCATCTCTTTGGCACATTCTCTTATTTCCTAGACATGCTATGATATTATCAAGGGACAGACAGTATTTATTTTTCAGTTCATCTTTGCCTTCAGTTTTTCATTAGCTTTGTCTCTCCTGTTTGTCTTAAGTTTTGGTATTAGTTCATTTCCTGTTACTATAATGAAATACTTCTGGCTGATGCTTCCTAAGTGAAAAAGATGTATTCTGTTCACTATTTTGGAGATTAAAATGCTAAATAGTATAATGCTGGCTTTGCAAGAGCCATTTTGGCCTCAGCCAAATCAGCATATGGTAGAGCACCTCATGGAGGATCACATCTTGGTGGGAACACATACAAAAGGCAGAGATCCCATGCAAGACAAGTCAGAGAGGATAGGGAGTAGCCAGGCTTTTCTTTACAGTTCCCATGAGAACTACCTCAGTCCCTCTGAGGGCAATTCTTTGTGTCCAAAAGACCACCACCACCACTAAGTAGTCCTACTTTTTAACTTTCTGGGATCTTTTAACACTGTCCCACTAAAGACCAACCTTATAACACATGAACCCTTGGGGAACACTCAGACCATATGTAATCCATGACACCATCTGGCATACTCATACTGATCCTAATCTAGTAAGCATTTGTTTTTAATAAATCCCAGGTGAGTATACCTCATATGTAAGGAAACTATTATTTTTAGATAAACTTTTTAGCCCACAAAAATACTTACTAGTTATATAGTTGATTATCTATAATGCAGTAAGAGGCTGGGTCTATCTCATTTGGTAGAGTACTTACCTGACATGTATAAAATTCTAGGTTTAATCTCCACCAAGTAAAATGGGTGTGGAGGTGAGTGCTGGAAATCACAGCTCTTTGGAGGTGGAAGCAGGAAGATCATAAGTTCAAGACTATCTTTAAATAGAGGCAGAGCTTTCTGTCCCATATGCCCAATTATACCTAGCAATTGCTTCCCAAATTACCACTCAGAGGCTTATATTAATTATAAATGCTTGACTGATGGCTCAGGCTTGTTATTAGCTAGCTCTTACATTTAAATTAACCCATATTTCATATCTATGCTTTGCCACATGGTTTGTGGCTTGATACCTCATTTTCTACACATCTTGCTTCCTTGGTGCCTGGCAGACATCTGCCTCTTCCCACCCTTCTTCATCTCCATCCTCAGTTTGATTGTACTGCCTAACCTTATCTTGTCTCACCATTGGCCAGAACTGCTTTATTATCAACCAATAAGAGCAACACACATTTACAGCATATAGAAGGACATCCCACAACAGTATCTTCCACTGTTTGAGGTCAGCCTGTGCTATGTAAGACCTTGTCTATTGAATGAATGAATGAATAAAAATGAAATTATTTATATTGTGGAGCTATTAATTAAAAGAAACTCTTGTAACTACAAATTGACTAAAGTTGCAGATTTGAAGGGAAGTATCCTTACTTTAAGAGTAAATTTTTTCACAAATAAATTGATTTGATGTATTTTCTATCTATCAGTGCTTGTAAGTAATGTGTTTGTTTTACCATGTTCTTTATTTGTTATCATTGATGTATGCTTTTTCTTTTTCTTTTTTTCCTCCAGATAAAATTGAAGAAGCACAAAAAGAGCTTAATGGGGCAGAAGTTTCCAAAAAAGGTAAGTAAAACCCAGCCCTGTGTCGACTCCATCCTTGCAGAGATGCCCATCTGGACCTCCAGACTCGAAGCCTTTCCTGCCGGAAGTTGGGGTGATGTTCTGTGTACTTGGTGGTCAGTCTCAGCACCTCTCCCAGCACCGTCTCTCTCCTCCAGTATCCTGATGCTGGGGACATGAAAAGCAGATGTAGCTCCTCTGAGACCAATATCTGCATACTGTTTTGATTTTTAACACAAATTATGGCCACTGTATAACCCAGAGCAACATAAACACAATACAGTGATTGCTCTTACTCCCACTTCATAAGCACATCTACATAAATAAATCCTTCCGAATGTTTTCCAATCCCATAAGTGTGTTTATACATATACATACCTACAAATATAAGGCCATAGTCCTGATTTGATTGTTTTCACAGAAAATAGGAGTTTATATGCTATATTACAGGTTTGTTTTTTCTTAACGACGTCATCACTATCCTTTGAAATAATTAACATTTTGTTAAAAAGATGCGCGATCTTCTCTAATCAGACACACTTCTTACAAATGTCCAACTGCTCTTCAACTTCAGACTGTTTGAAATGTCAATGATTTCTGCCATTACACCAGAACACATGTGGGTCATGCCCACATGGTCTATGCTACTACATGACAGGGTCCAGCAGAGCTCTCAGAGGAGCTACATTTTTTTTCTATTTTTTAATGTATTAAGCAAGGGCAAGTATGTTCAATGTAGACCCAACTTTGCTAGTCATAAATCAGTAGAATAAAGAAGTGGCTTAAATGGGGCTGGAGGGATGGTTCAGGGATTAAGAGCACTGGCTGCTTTTCCAGAGGACCTGGGTTCAATTCCCAGCACCCACATGGCAGCTTAACAACTGTCTGTAGCTCCAGTTCTAAGGGATCTGGCATCCTCACATAGACATACTTGTAGACAAAACACCAATGCACATGAAAATAAATAAATCTTTAAAAAAAGAAGGGTAAATGTGTATGTTCAATATAGACCCTGACTCTTGTCACTCACAAACCAGTAGAATAAAGAAGTGACCTTAGTTATGCTAATGAATTTATTTTGTTCTTTGTATATGCTTAATGAATAAAAACTAAGCAACTTCCATTTATTTTTATTTCAATCAGTTTGGTGGTAGTAGGTGTGTGAGTGTGACCATCACACCATCCCCATGATGTCCTTTTTTAATCATTTGGAGGAGAACATAATTGGATCCTTATTTCCCCCCTGACAGTGAAGCAGATTCCAGAGAGATTGTATTTTAATATGTGCCTACCACAGAACAACAGAAATATTCACGTGACCAAATGAGAAGGGAATTATTTCTAAGCATAACATTTAAGTTAGCTATAAATTAAGATGCTTGTTCTTAACGTGCAGTGTGCTTCTCAGTGTCTATCAGATAGGATGTGAATAAAATGCTGTCACCAACATGCTAATGGAATATAGGAAACAGATCAGTTTGGAAGGAGTGTGTCCTGTTTCTTCGCTTAGATGTTTTGTGCTAGTGGTGGATTCTGTTCTGGAGATAGTTTTTGATGTGGCCAGTTTGACCTAGAAGTTGTGACCCTCCTGCTGGTCTCCTTGTGGGATATTATAGACAAATTTCTAAATGGTCTTACTAAATAAAAAACACAGAGCCAAATATAGGGGTGAAAGCCTGAGAGAGTTCAGGGAAATAGGGAAAGCCACCAGCCAATCTTACCTCACCAACTCTGCAGTTTCCAAATGCTGTGACTTCCTGTCTACCCACGCTTATATGCCTTGCTGTTCTGCCATCTGATTTGCTCTCTCTGCCCAACTACATCACTTCTTCTTCCTACCCAGCTCTGTCAATTCCTGACTGTCTGTACAGACCTCCAGACCTCCATGGTTAGCTAGTTTTGGAATTTAAGGCGTGTGCCAACACACCTGACTCAGTTTCCAGTGTGGCCTTGAACACACAGAGATCCTACCTGCCAAGTGATAGGATTAAGGGTGTGTGCTACCATTGCCTGACTTCTATGTTTACTTACAATGGCCTGTTTTTTTTTTTTTTTTCCCTCTGATCTGCAGGCAAGCTTTATTTATTAAAGCACAAATAAAATATCACCACAGGGTTTCAGGCATGAATCAGCACACCCTGTTTGGTTGTTTGTATGCTGTTTCTTCAATCAGCTTTAATACTTTTTTAAAATAGTGTCCTATGGTATTTGTCCCACATTTGTAAAACATGTAATCATTGGTTATAAAGGGTAAGGACAGTGTGGTAACCCCCAACGTTGACACCTGGCTGGAAGTTCTCTTCCCACTCTCTAATTTAAATGGAAGTAAAACACTGTTTCAGGTTTTTTTTTTTTAATTTCTTTTTTTTACTTCTTTGATGATTAAACTTAAAAGAAAAACCTGAACACATTCAGCTTATTTGAGAAAAGACCTATCTCTGCTCTGCACCCAGAACCCAGTGGTGTGAGTACAGAGCCCCACACTGAGAACTAGTGGTCTGATCTGCCAGTGATGGGCTGAGGTTCAGGTACAACAGCAACAGAGTTCTGTTTGGGGTCTTTACTTACTAAAGTAGGTTATAAAAGTTAGATAGGAGCTCAAAGTCGGGAGGTAATGCTGGCCACACTGGGTGTCCCAGGAAATCTACTGCTGATATTAGGCATGCCTTCCTTCATGTGCGTTCTGCCTACTGAAATGCTGTCTTGTGCTGTCTGTACACTTTCAGAATACCAAGCTCCTTCTCTTTATCAAAACGTATTGGGTGATAACTCCTTCACTGTTATTCCATTGTGTGTGATTTTCTTTGGAGTTTGATTCCCCTCTCCGCCCCACCCCCCTCTCTCTGTCCCTCCATCTTTTCTGTCTTACTCTGTAGCTAAATCTGGCTTCAAATTCACCAGGCAGCCCTGCTGTCTCAGCCTCTCAGGTGCCGGAATTATAGGCATGAGCTTTTGCCTTTGAATAATACACATAAGTTCTTGAATCGGTTCCCCTTCCTCAGCCCCCGCCCCCAAAACTCTGGGACAGTAGGCCTGTACCCATGCCCAGGTTTGTCATTTGGGTGTTTTATTTCTAGTCAGACACATTTTCCCTACCACAATATCTTACCTACTCCCCTCCCCCATATTTTCTTCTAAGAGACTTCCATATTTCAGATTAAAAATACTATCGAGAGTTGATTTTTAAAAATACATTTAAGCAACTCTGGTTTGGCTCAGTAGGTAATGGCACTTATTGCCAAGCCTGATGCCCTGAGTTCGGTACTCACAATCCATATGGTGGAAGGAGAGAACTTATTCCCACAAATTGTCCATACCTCCCTCCACAGATGCACCGTGGTACACCCCCCATTAAATAAATGTAAAAATATTTTAAATTATGTTTAATTATTTTTAATATAGTTTTCCAATTAATTTTTGTCCAGTAAGCATTGCCGGTATTTTTTCTTTTCATTATTTTAAAGATTTTTTTAATCAGTTGAATTAATTCCCTAGGTGGCACATTGTTGGCGTAGTTTGTGTTTTGATAATATGTGTAACCTTTAAATCAGTTGGGCAGAGGCACATTGTTCCCTGTAGCTGCCTTACTCTGGAGGCAGTAGCACACCAGTGCTTCCTGCTCCTCTCCTGCAGCTTTATAGCCTTGGAACCACGTTCATTTCTCAATGTTTATGACATCTACTGTTTTAAATTTCACATTTGAGTGATGACGTACAGTAATTGCCTTTCTGTGCCTGGCTTATTTCACTTAGCACAATGTTCCCCCTATTCTGTTGAGGTTATCACAAGTGGAGGATTTTATTCTTTTTATTGTTGAATAGTATTCCACTATGTGTATACTACATTTCCTTTTTCATATTTTCTTTATCCATTTACCAGTTGCTCAAAACTTCTGCCACTTCCTTAGCTGTTCTGAAAAGTGATGTAATAAACAAGGAAGTGCAGATATCTGTGTTATAGTCCGGGAAACAGTTATTGAATTCTTTCTCTCTTTGTGGCTCTTAAATTTTGATGTCTAACTGACTTCATTAGATTTTCTGTTCCATTGGTCTGTTTGTGTGGATACTAAAGTGTGCATTGGCTGTGAACAGTGATGGGACTCTCAAGTTTTGTTTTCAGAGTGCTTTGACACTAGAAAGAAGTTTTTCACACAACTATTTAAATTTTAGTATTATGTAGAAGTAAATCATTTGGAATTTTTTTGGAGTTAGGAGAGACAAACTAGCCATCTTTGTGGACTGGCTCCTACCCATTAAAATGGGGACAGTTTGGGGGCGGTCAGTGTTGATGGTTTTTAATGTCTTACACTTTCTTCATAAAGATCTCATATGTACATTGTTGGGTTGGGGGGACTTTATGTACTTAGTGTTGCCCCCATCACTGATTTATTGTATGTATCACTGAGCTGTATCTGGCCCCTGGGCCCCTGGCCCCAAATTGAACTTTTTTTTTTAAATTGAGGGTATTTATTTAGTTATATTTTACTAAAAATTAATTTTTGGTTCTTGTTGGAAAATAAAAGGCCAGATAGTTTTATAGGTAGATTTCTATCTAATCATCTACTTGAATTCCTTCTTATTCTGACAATTTATATATTAGTATGTTTTTGTCATACTAATTGGGAATAATCAAAGTTTTGTTTGTGCTTTTTACATCATTGCTACTTTTCTTTTCTTTTTTCCTTATTCACTTGGGCTAAATAAAGTGATGACAAAATAGTGTTTAGCCCCATGAGATGGCTCAGCAAGTAACATTGGTTGCTGACCCACGATGCAAGCCTGGTGACCTGTATTGAGTCCCCTGAACCCACATAGCAGTGACAGGAAATGACAGGCTTCCATAGAGCTGTCCTCTGGCTGCTACAGGCATGCCATGGCAGGCCCACGCACACAGTCATCATAAATCAAATTTCAAACAGTGATGTAGTTCCCTCATTCTTTAAAGAAAATGCCCCCATATCTCACTGTTTAATTACTTGCTATCTAGAAGCAGCCCTTCATAAAACAGAAACTGTGATGATACTCTGTGGTTCTTATTCTTTTGTTGTAATGTTTAAATCTGACTTGCATTTATTAGATGTTTAGTCTTTTAAAACATGTTGCTAGATTCAATTTTTTAAAATATCTTACTGAAGATTTCTATCCTTAATCAAGGTATATTGGTCTATACTTTTTTTTTATTACATTTTGTTTTGTTTTGTTTTTGTTTTTCGAGACAGGGTTTCTCTGTGTAGCTTTGCGCCTTTCCTGGAACTCACTTGGTAGCCCAGGCTGGCCTCGAACTCACAGAGATCCGCCTGGGTCTGCCTCCCGAGTGCTGGGATTAAAGGCGTGCACCACCACCGCCCGGCTGGTCTATACTTTTTACAGTTTGTTATCTCTGCAAGATTTTGTCTTGGAGTTGGTCCCAGTTCAGGAAAGTGATCTGAAGGCTGTACATCCCCCCCCCTCTCTCTCTCTGTGTGTGTGTGTGTGTGTGTGTGTGTGTGTGCGAGAGAGAGAGTGAGAGAGAGAGAGAGAGAGAGAGAGAGAGAGAGAGAGGTAATGTTTAATACTTAGGTGACTCTTTGTTGGAGATTCTGGAAACATTCTGACTTCTTAGAGCAGTGGGGACTGAGTATTTTTCTACCATGTTAATCCTAAGAAGCTGTATTTTCTTAGGAATTATTGCTGCTCTCTAACTTTTATATTTGTTGGCAAAAATTAATGCAGGACATCGCTTGTGTTGCTGCTGGTTTTGTAGTGATGGCTCCAGTTTTCCAGGAATGCAATATCATTTCCTAACTCTTTCCTGAACATTACCAGACATTTCTATGTGTTTTATTCTTTTTAATGTTTGAATTTCCAGGGTTTTTTTTTGATGTGTTCTTTCATCTTCATGTTTCATTATACTTTAATTTTACTGTCTTTCCTCATTGTCTCCCATTGGGAAATTGTTTCTTCAGGTTTTTGATAGTGTAATCTGAGCCCATTCCCTTTCATGCCTTTGTTCTTTCTGTTGAAAGCACCAAAGCTCATTACTTCAAACTGTTGTTTTTGATGACTGTAAAGAATTTGATGTTTGCTAGTTTTATAAATTTTATGTTGTTCTTATCTTTGACTCTGCTGATTTTCTCTTTCCCACATAGATTGGAATTTTATTCACTTTTCGTGACTTCTCACTTAAACACATTGTAATATTATTCATTCTTTTGCAAAACTGCAGGATATTTAAAGTTACTTTTTATGTTTCTTAGTTCTGTTATAACCAAAATGTTCTAGTATTCTACAAAAATATTTCCATATTCCTATATTAGAAATTTAAAATTAAATTCACCATTTTGCAAAAATGAAAAACCTTAGATTGAAGATATTAAACCACCCACTTCAGTTGTGCAGTGAGAAAAGAACGAGGGATGTTTGAAGTTGGTCTTGGGTTGTGTGGTCCTAACATGTATGTTTAAATCACTAGAATTCCTAAGTCACTCCTGAGTACCTTTCAAGTGATGAAACTGACAGTATCCACCTCCAAAAGTGACTGAGGAACTAGTGTTCAGTTACCAGTGAGATGGGCCAGTGGGTTAAGATACTTGCTGCCAAGTATGAAAGCTTAAGTTCAGAACCCACTGGGGGAAGGAGAGAACCAACTTCCACAAGTTACCCTCTGACTCCCACACTTCCACACATGTGTGGGCTCTCACAGCATACATGCATACAAAACAAAGAAACAAAAACTAGTTAATAGACATGGCTAGAGGGAAAGGTGGGTTTCTTGGGTCACTTTCTGTCTTGTATTTTTTTCTTCACGTTATTCTTTCTCAATGGATTCCCACAGTTGCTACCCGTGTATCCTTTCAGCAGAGCTGCTTCCTTCCTGATGCTTTAGATTCTAGCTACCAGAAGGTTTTATTTTAAAATAACGTCCATAAAATAACGTCCATCTTTGTGTATGTGAGGAAAAAATAGGGCTGGCAGGGCTAAGTGGTTTGTGTGAGTGAACAAAGATAGGAATGGGGGGTAGTAACTGAATAACTTACAGATCGCCCAGGGTTGCTTGACAAGTAGGATTATTTTTTAGCATGGTCAGAATTGACACACTGGAATATTCTTCAGTTATTAGGGAACTTGAGGCAAGGTCACATATCTCAGAAGTAAGAATGACAGCCAAGCAGAGAACAGGAGACTCGGCCCTGGACTCCATTTAGTGTAAACAAGAAAACAAGTGTTTTCTTACCCACACCCCAAGTGTTTTGTTCTGTTTTAAGATCTTTATAGTATGAATGCATTTCCAGGTAGTAAAAGATTGGTGACTTAATTGTCAAGTTGTTTTCTAAACACATGATGTGTTTTTAAGGGTGACGGCTAATCTGGACCAAGAGTGCACTTTAATGCCAGGGCTGATGTTAATACGGACAAGCTTTCATGGTGTTCTCATTAATAAGTATACTGAGTATAATAATTAAGATAATTGAGCATATTTTATCAGCAAGAATGACAGTGTCCTCATGTAGGACAGACATTTGGGTGGTGTAATGGAAAAGTTGGACAGATACCATTAAATTAAAACATATAATTTTAATATAATTCATGGCAGGATGAAAATGTTTTAACCATTCTAGGGAAAGGACACACAGTAAAAACACTTGAAAAACTCAGTTTGGGTGTTGTAAATTGGAAGGACATTAACAGTTTACATAGTGAATACTCTTGTTTGTAATAGAAGGACTAGAGTACTATCTTAGACAAATATCTGGACTATGGACTATTTCAAAGGATGGGCCTGCTTTTCCATTTTAGTATCATATTGAAGCTAACATTATGTCTATATATTGCTGAAAAGCTGTGATCTTTTGGTTTACCAATAATTATTAGGAAAAATGAATTTTAGTGAGCATGTTTAATGAGAATTTACTTTAAATAACAGTGTTTGTAAATCCTACTCTCTTAATGTTAAACACCCCCAAATCAGCCATGTTTCTTAAAGTTGTTAGCTCCTTCATTTCAATAAATGTGTATTTTGTATCAGCATTCTTCTGTTTAAGTCTCTGAAACCTTAGGGGAAGGGAACAAGTCTGAACCCTAAGGGAGCCCTTGGGCCTCTACCCAGCGCTTGCCCAGATGTTGACACCTGCCCAGATGTTGACACCTGCATTGCTGCAGACATGGCTTTGTCTGTGAGCCTGCTGCCAGACACACTGCCCAGGAGAAAACAGCAACAGATGGTGACATTTTTATGGGAAAGAGAGTCTATCTAACTTCCCATGTGCACTGCATAGATACTTCTCATGTGCACTGCCCAGATACTTCTCATGTGTACTGCACAGGTACTTCTCATGTGCACTGCCCAGATACTTCTCATGTG
>CABHPQ010195831.1:0-39511 GCA_902168405.1 Peromyscus aztecus | reverse complement strand
CTGAGCCATTCCTCCATCACCCGCGCGGCAGTTACTTTCCCTGGATGAGAGACTTTCTGTGCAGCTGCTTTAACCCATTCTCCTTGGAGGTGGAGAAGGCAGGCAGTGTCGGCAGTGACCTAGTTCTCTAGTATCTGGTGTTTCAGAACAAAGTGTGTGAGAGGCAAGGTAGATAGTTACTGCTCTCCTAATGTGCTGCATGCAGAGGTGTGTTTGTGCTCTGTCTTGCCAAACTGTACTCATTCTTTAAAAATTGAATTCTAAGTGCCAGTTTCTAGTTGGGTTTCCTATCATTGGGTTTGTGAAAGGTCAGAGCGGCAGCAGCAGACAGATGCAAACAGTGAAGAAAAGAGGATCATGGGAAGGGAAGTCCAGCGAGTCCACCGAGTGCTGAGTGCTGACCAAGCATAAAAAGCACCACCTTTCTCCCAAGGCAGGAGACCAACAGAAGAGCAGCAAGCCCAGAGCATGAGTTCATGGAGTGATGAGGTTCCGTGGAGCTTAGAGAGGGCAGAACCAGGTTGTGACTAAAGGCAGGTGGCAGTAAAGTGCTGTGGCTGAAGGTAATACTTCCTGCAGCTGGTGTATGTCTGGAGAGAAAAGGACAATGAGTTTCCTTTTCCAGCCCCATGAGCTCTCCTGCAGTGAGGAAGGCCATGGGAATGTAGGAGGGAAACCGTGCTGGTGGCTGTGGCTTTCAGCTTCAGCACAAATGTGATTCAGATGAAAATCTTGATATCAGCACAGTGCTCGTTGCCTATTTAAAAGCAATATTATTTTTTCCCCTGATCGAGAATCTCACTAGAACAATAAGGCGGTGTACATTTTCATTGACCTCTATGCTGAAATGTGAGCTCCCAATGGTTAGTACCAGAAAAATGGGTCATCTTGCCTTTCCCCATTTCAAGTAGAGATAACTACACTTGAAAGCTAATGGCTTTCATGCTCTCATAGCTCATAGCTCTCAGCAGTGTATAAAAAGTGCCTACTCTGAATTCACTTACTTTAATCTATCAGTTTTGGTGACAATTTGAAGTATTCTGTAGTGTTACTCTTGGTTCAGTCATTTGCCTGCGGACCCTGTAAAAAACTAGCTTGATACGAGGGTCCATGCTTTAGGAAGAACAGTATGCTGTCCTTCCTTCCCCCCATGAGTGAACGTAGAAGTTCATCAGTCTGTGCTCACTGAAGAATTAAAAGATCATATACTGAGAGAATTATAGTCATTCATAACTGTATCATACAGAAGTAACTGCTAGTGATTGTAGTTCATGTATGTGTGTTCATGTAGCTACACATACACTAAACATAAACATTTACACATATTTGAGCATAAATGTGTAAAATGTATGTGTGTTCATATAGCTACACATACATCTAGATGTAGCAGGAATCTTAAAAGTTCTTATTAATAAAATCAAACCTGAGGCCAGTTATTGGGGTGAACACTGGAAGATCAGAGAAACAGAACAAGCCACAGCCACCTCACCTGGCCAACTTCTCAGCTGATCCTGTTTCCTCAGACTGGAAGCCTCTGAGTCCACATCCAGAATGAATCTCAGCTGAACTGTGCTGCTCGAAGCCTGAAAGCGTAATCAGCCAAATGCTTCTAGTTTCTGGTCTCCATGCCTTATATATCTTTCTGTTTTTGCCATCACTCCCTTGGATTAAAGGCTCCCTTCTTAGGATTAAAGGCGTGTGTTTCCAATGTGGCCTTGAACTCACAGAAATCCAGAGGGATTTTCTACCTCTGGGATGCTAGGATTAAAGGTGTGAGTGCCACCATTTTCTAGCCTTTGTATCTAGTGGCTGTTCTGCCTCTGACCCCAGATAAGTTTATTAGGGTGCACAATATTTTGGGGAACACGATACCACCACATCTAGACATAAACATTTCCACGTATTTGTATGAGCGTAAATGTGTAAAATGTACAGCACAGCTGACATGGGGCAGCGAGTATCTTTCTAGTGCTCCCCCTCCATATGACTAGTGACTAGTATTGTCAGTGCCACAACAATGACTGCACTGTGCTGTCCCCTGACTATTGTAATTGGCTGTGTGACTAGATGGCTTCTGTTGTATCTACTTGGTACTGTGGAAACATTGTCATTTTTTTTTTCTTTTCTAGTTAACTAGTATGACTTAGTGAAGTGCATTTTTCGATTAAGAAAAATACCACACTTTTCTTCTTTATTAGAAGTTTGAGCATTTGGGTCTGGGATGTGATTCCATGGTAGAGCATGCACACATGATCCCAGGATCAGTCTCCACAGAGTCTGAACATTTCCTTTTAGGACCTAATTCAAGATTATTTCATTTTATTTTGATCTTGCAATAGTTACAAGAAAAATGTATCATTTTAAATACGAAATATAGGAAAGTGTCTATTTTCCCTTTGCAGAGTTGGGTGTGGAACCCGGGGCATTATACGTTCTGGGTGGGTGCTGTAGTGCTGGCTACAGCTCTAGTTAAACACTATCCTTATCAGCCTTGATCTTCACGTTTCATTCACTTTTTCATGGTCTTGTCTCTGTGTTAGGGCTGCTGTTAGGGCAGGATGGGAATTTCTTCAGTGCTTGCTGCCTATTAGGATGGTATAATATTTGATAATTGTGGGGACCTGCCCGACCGGGAACTTAGGTCACCTGTGAAGAGGTGGCCTGGAACCGAGGAAAGGCAAGTGCGCGCCACTCGCCCGTTCCCCAGCTTCCCTCTTACCCAGAGATAATCAGATGCAGCGGGGAGTCAAGTCAAGCAAGAACTCGTTTATTGATGGGCAGTAAGCCTCTTTTATACCAGAAAACCTCAGAACCCTAGGAGGGGGGTGAAGGAACCAACCAATCATTTTAAAGATCACCCTATTTACAAGTTGTTTATGCCCTGACATCATCTCCTGTTTTTAGCATAAATAACTTGAGCTAACTTCCTTTCTCACTATTTGTCTTTAATCTCCATACAAACAACCCAAGCTAACTTCCTCTGGTACCATTTGTATCCACTCTCTGCGTAAACAGCTTAAAGCTTAAGCTCTATTTATCTAAATTTCTTTCGGCACCCTCTTTGCAGCCCATGTATGCCCCACAGATAATTAATTATATAAATGATCATGTAATCATACGAAGAACACTGATAACCAATGTTACAGTGTACTATGGGATATCTATTTGATAAATCCAGAAAGAAAAGGGAAAAAAACCCCTACAATTAGAGTAATTGCTTTTGGGCTAGGGAGATGGCTCAATTGGTAATGTTCCTGTCTGGCAAGTATAAAGACCTAGCACCCATGCAAAAGAGCTAGGTATGGTGAGTAGGTAATCAGGCTGATCCTTGGAGCTCATTGGCTAGTCAGTCTGCCAATTGGTGAGCACCTGGTTCAGTGAGAGAAACCCTATCTCAGAAGGTAAGATGGAGAGCTATAGAGGAAGATACGTTATCTCTGGCCTCCATGTGCGCAGACATACAATGTATACATATACCTCCACACACACCAAAAATTAATTCTTTGATAGTAAAGTCTATCATTCCTTCATTTATGTATTTATAAATAGCACCATCTCTCTGTATAGCCCCAGGAAGTCTAGAACTCACTGCCCTACTGTCTTAGCCTTGAAGTGTTAGGATTGTTGTTTCTAATTAAAGTAAAAAATCTGAGTGTTGTATCCAAGGAGTTGCCTCAAATCAAAAGACACAGCATGGAACATATTTAAAAAAACAGGTAGTGTGGAGGGCTGGAGAGATGGCTCAGAGGTTAAAAATACTGGCTATTCATCCAGAGGACCTGAGTTCTATTCCCAGCACCCACATGGTGGCTCACAACCACCTGTAACTCTAGTCCTAGGAAATCTCACCCTCTTCTGGCTTCCACAGGCACTGCATGCATATGGTACATAGACATGCATATAGGCAAAGCACCCATACACAAAATAAAAATAAAATGAAGAATAAATTAATCATGTAGTATGAAGAACACTAATTCTTTTGTTTGAATGTTTGATTTCCGGACTGGACTATTTTATTTTAAAGCTATTAAATTTCAGAATATAAGTTGAGTTATTTCTGTCAGCATCCTAGATTTGAGGCAGGAGATTTTACTGTGATGATTATAAGGCCTTTTTGTGCTTACAAAACAAGTTATCCAGAATAAGCCGAATGACCGAAAACCAATGTGTCTAGTTCATAGCCCAGGACAAGACAAGTATCCTCTAAGTCATTCCTGTTTATTAGTGGGCACAGTGAGATATGGATGGGAACCATGCATCCTTGTACTGCAGTGTGGAGCAGTCATGGTTAAATGAGCCCTTTCTTACACATCTGATTGCTGAAGCCGTGTGTAAGGTTAAGAAGACTGGGGCCGTCGTTCTGGGAGATTAGATTAAACCTTGGAGCAGTTTCAGGGATGTGTTGCCCATGCTACAATGGAAAGCTCTACACCCATGTTCCTGCAGACAACATTTATTTGACTCCATATATTTTACATGCACACACAAGCATGCGCATACACATACACACACACACACACACACACACACACACACAGGAGCATGCACGCGTGCACACACATATGCTTTTTAAAGAGGAATGAAGGTAGGAGAGGAAGGATCCAGGACTTGAAGGGTGGTAGTGAAGGGTGGATTTGATCAAAATAAAATGTATACTTATTTGCAAGAGAACAAATAAAGAAGAAATTTGAATGCATATTGCTGGGTGGAAGATGCCAACTTGAAATGGCTACATACTGTGTGAATCCAGCTATGTGGCATTTTGGAACGGATAACCTGTGGAGACAGTAAACACATGAGGTTGTGGAGAGGGGGAGATACATGGGTGGGGCTCAGAGGATGTTAGGTGGTGAAACTGTTCTGTATGATGGGTACCAATGCTGCCTAAGTGCTGGTGTATAGAACCTTTGTCATAATATGTGGAATGGACACCAGGAAATAATGGAGTGTTAATTCTGGCTTTGGTGATGTGACACTTCAGTTTAGGTTCTCTGGCAGGTGGTCCTCTGTGATATGGTGCTGGATGTCTAGATGCTGACAGTGGAGGAAGTTATGCTTGTAGGATGGGGGTGTATAAGAACTCTACTTTCCAAATGAATTTTGCTATCAATCTGAGACTCCATGAATGTACATCCATGTCCATGAATGTAGCTGTTTTTATCATGAATGCAATACAAATAGATTTAAAATATTAATTTTATGTAATTTTTATTATTGATATGTTTTCCACATCAGCAGAGCTACTGTCACTTGGAAGACAGGTTCTTTGCTAAAGAGAGAGCCTTATGCTTGAGCCAATTGGCAGTCCACTGCATGAAAATCAAGTCTCACCCTTGTCCTCCTCCATAGTCTGGTCAGAAGGTGGCCTTGCTGCTCATCTGCATGTCCCACAATCCAATTGTTCATCTTTATGTCCCACCATCCAATGTGAAAGGTCTTGAGGGCATCTCAAGTTTCCTCTCCTTTCTGTGATCAAAGACTTGCAGGTAGGAGGTCCCCAGGACAGCTAGTGTACTGCTTCACTGTCAGCAGTGGACCTCCTGTCCTGGAGACTCTGTACCATGTGACTAGTAGTGTAGCTAGAATTTCTCGCTGGGTCCCGCCAAGCCCCGGCAGTCCCGTAGCCCACTTATAAAATAAACATACAGACGCTTATATTATTTAAACTGCTCAGCCATTAGCTCAAGCCTACCATTGTCTGGCTCTTACTCTTATACTCAGCCCGTTTCTGTTAATCTATATGTCGCCATGTGTTCTGTGGCTTTACCTGCTGTGCCTTTACATGATGCTCCCTGGACGGCAGGCTGGCGTCTCCTCCTCTCCGCCTTCCTGTTCTCTCAATTCTCCTCTCTGCTAGTCCCGCCTATACTTCCTGCCTGACTACTGGCCAATCAGTGTTTTATTTATCAATCAATCATCCACAGCATAGTAGCATTTCCTGATGTGCTTAAGGTTGTTTGGGATGCTTCTCTATGGAGTATTTGGTAATACAATTCTTTCTGAGTGGATTTGAATGATGGGTAGAAATGTTAGTTTGGGGGAAAGGAGGAACAGGAAGAGGATCTCTATTTCTTTAGGACCCTTCATGACAATCAGTAGTAAGATGTGATAAGTGCTGAATTTAAAGTTTGTAAGTCCCTAAAGCCAGCAGGTTGAATTGTCCTGTCTCTGTCATGTGTGCGAGTGGGAAGTCATCTAGGAAGTCAGGCAACTTACATTTGTTTGAAACTTTGCCTTCGTGCTTGGAGGACCATATGCAGAGATTCAAAATATGTCATTGTCAATTAAAAATGGCGCTGTAATGGCAGGGCTCTGACCTGAGAGCACAGGCCAGTGTCAGTACTGCTGGAGACTTGGAAAATGTGTTCAGTTTATCTGTATTAGCATTTGAATGCAATACTTAGTGGGAATACTAAAGATGTAGTTTTCTTAAAATAGCGTTCATCCAGCTAGTGAATTCACCCAGCTGGAGCTTAGAGAAATTGGTAAAGTTAAAAGCAATGATGTGTTGCAGGGCCACTCCTAAGTTACCTGTCTCTTTTGAAGTTGACTCATAAATAAAATCCTAGAATTATTGACCTTATAATTAAAAGAAAGGCCATAAAACATTCATTTAGAAAGGATTTTTTGTTGTTGTTGCATTTCTGATGGTAGGGTTATGAAAATGAATAAAACCTAGCTTTTGTCTTTCAAATCTAGCCTGTAAGATCATATATGAACAAATACCATGTTTAGGGGTGTTGAGTTCTGGAAATAGAGCCATTGGTTGGGAACTGGATAATCCGTGTACTCTAGGCCTGTGACTACAGACTGGGCATGCAGGGCAGTTTCCTCCAGCTCCGTGAGGTGGCTGCTGCTGGGACTAGTGAGTAGCACAGGCCACATTGAGTGGCCTTGTTAGCTTGAAAAGGAAGAGCTTCCTAGTGTGCATGCAAGTGTGTGTACATTTAATAGCTCACACTCACTATGCAGCTAGCAGCTGTTTAAATTACACAAACATTCTGAGTTTCAGTCTTACTTCTGGGGGGGCATGTGGTGAGAGTGGGGATATTAGAAGCAAAGCAGGCAGTAATTTCCGTGGGTTTTGATTGGATTGTGTCCCTGTGTCATCTGAACTCATATACACTTGCTCTGAACTCAGGGTAAAGGTCTCAATCCTCTCATCATGCTGTTCGATCCCTTTGCCACTCACGTGTCCTGCTTTGAACTTGAACTTTAGAAGCACTGGCCTCCTTCCCTTTGCTTTCCCTTGCATCCTGTTCCATTTCCAGCAGCCACACTGCTCTGGGTCTCTTGAGTCTGGGTGGTCTGACACCTCTGGTCACTCCAGGTATCCTCTGGAATGCTGGTAGGCCAGGCTGGGCTTAGCTGTTTGAGAGACAGCTTCCATGGCTCCAGGTGACCCTCCTGTCTGTCCCCAAGCATCAGAGTGCCCAACACATTGATAGAACTTATTAAATGCTTGTGGAATAATTAAATGAAAGTTTTGCTTCCTATTTCATTTTTGTAATTTTTTTTGTGCATACATATGTATGTAGGTGCATGTGTGCATGCTCGTGTGTGTGTGTGTGTGTGTGTGTGTGTGTGTGTGTGTGTGTGTGTATGTGTATTTAAATTAACTATTTATTCTGTTGTCTTTGAGACAACCCAGTATTTAATAATACTGTACAGGAAACGCATATTTTTGTTATAATATGTATATTAAAACATTCTTTTTATTACATATTATTTGAAACAATTTTTAACTTAAATATATTTTGAACATATTCTTCTCCTCCCCCAAGTCCTCCCAGATCCTTCCCTAAGACCTTAATTTTTGCTGTGTCTTTTGCTCTAAAGCAATTGTAAAATATATTCTGATGTGACCATTAATACCCATCAGTTATTAATATGACACTGTAGATGAGGACCCTGTCACTGATCTCTGTAGCCATACAAAGTGGGCACCGGTGTTGCCTCTTTAACCATGTATTCAGGAGATAAACTTGAAACATTGTAAATACAAAGTGTTAACAGCTAAAGGGCTTTCTGACCAGTCTGTGCTTCCTGGGGGATTCTGACTAGATAATTGACTGGTTGTTTCCAAAAGCAATTAAAAATAACTTGATTTTTCTAAATAAATGTCAGTCTCCAAAGGAGGCAGTGTATATTGGATATGGTTGATTTGGGATCATTATAATGGATGGGCAAGATTTCTTGTCTCCATCTCTGTAGCCAAATTGCAGGCTAGCTAAACTCTTAAAGGACTCTTATCTAGAAACCCAGCAACAAAGGGTCTTGCTGAGACACTGGATTGGGAATTGGGACTCAGCAAATTGCAGTTGTCTTTGGATCTTCTGTCAGGTTATGTAAGTGGTCAAACAAATGGATTTTTAACTCTGATTTTCCTAAGTTCAGAAGGATGTTCTGGAACACAGAACGAGGAATGCACAGCTGCTACTTTAAGAAGGAAATTAAGTCTGGAAGGAAAGCAGGCTGTTAGGACTGCTGACATTTGTGGCCTCCTTTCATTTGCGTAAGAGGTGGACTGGCTTCTCTGTGGCTGCGGTTGCCATGGAGAGGTAGTGGGGGAGGACTCCCAGGACTGCAGCCTGCCAGCCAGTGAGCAACAGAGCAGCCTCTGAGTGTGACGTGCAGGGGCTGGGAGCTCAGGTGTGCCAGCACACAGATAATGAGGATGGCTGACCTGCCATGGCTGGTAATGTGACTGTGCACACACTCCTGGGTGTGGTGTGTGTGTGTGTGTGTGTGCCTGCCTGAGGTTTGCTATGTGAATGGAGAAGAAGCTTGTGTTGTTGTGTGTTTCCACCCTTTGATGTGATTTCCTCCACTTGATTCGAGTTGATGAAGAGTTTAAACAGTTAAACCAAATGTGAGCACTGTTTATACTAAGAAACTAGTTAACTTCACCTGGCTTGTTTGCATTTAGATATCATCTTTTAGCAAGGCATATAAATAATACATACACTCAGAAAAATCTAATATGGTAGGCTGAACGGTAACCAGAAAGGAATGCGTTACTAGCTGCAAATATTAACACATGGCTGTCTAGAGCAGTGCAGCTCGCTAATGCAGGAGTGACAGTGAGGTGAAAGATGATCTGCAGAGCATGCAGAGGGGAAGAATAGGTGTTCTGAAGATGAATGTGCTACATCCTGAGATGAATTTTGATCTTTGCTATTAATATTTTTTGAGGGAATCATTTAATGTCAAATAGAAAATCATTAATAGTATGAGTATCTAGTAGGTACTCATTATGGCTTCTGTTGCTCTGATTTAAGATGCCTGTTGGACAGGAAGCTGCATGAATTTTAATTTTTGTTTTCTTGTGGATTGGTAACTTCTTAATGACTTTATTTTATTTTTAACTATGTGTATATGTATGTCTCTGTGGAGGTATGTACATGGCATTGCAGGTGTCCAAGGAGGTTAGAAGTGTCAGATCTCCTGGAGCTGGAGTTCTGGGTAGTTGTCAGACACCCAGTCTGAATGCTAGGGACTACGGAGGGTCCTCTGGAAGAGCAGTCTGTGCTCTGAACTGTGGGACCAGCTCTCCAGTCCTGTGATTGGAAATTATAACCCAAACTCTGAAGTACTATTTAAGAAAATATTTCTAAGTAAAAATATGCTTCTTTTGAGGAAACACATCACGTATTAAGTTTATCAAAGACAGTGAAGTTCATTTGACTTTTAGTTATCTGAAGAAATCTAAATAAGGGCTGGTTATTAATTCTGTTTTATAATAAAGAATTGAAAATGTTATAGGTGGGAAAATAAACTGAGTAGTTAACACACACTACAGTTTAGTTTAAGAGCGATAACTTACTCTGCCAAAAATAGAAAGGTCAGGGGAAGGGAAAAAAGGAAAGGAGCTAGGGAAAGGTGTGTGCATCTCTGTAGCCCTCAGTAGAAGCAGGACAGTCAGGAGTTCACGGATAGCCCGTGTTGTTTAGTCACAGTTGATTGCACACTCTGTCTTAAAAACCAAAAGCTGGAGATGTGACTTGGCGGCGGAGTATTTGCCACGCACGTGAAAGGCTCTCTGGTGTCCATTCTCACCCAAAGAAACATATTAGAACAGAAGATTGGCAGAATGGAAAAGTTTTTGTGTATTGTATCATTTATTTGGAAAGTATCATTTCAGCTTAAAGTATCTCAGACACTTTAGTAAATATTGAAGACTTTATATATGTAAAATCCTTCTTTAGATGACAGCCTTTCTTGGCATCTTGGAAAGTTCTGTGGTTTTTATGTGCTGAGATATTGTATCTTAAAGCATTTCCTAGCCGGGCGGTGGTGGCGCACGCCTTTAATCCCAGCACTCGGGAGGCAGAGGCAGGCGGATCTCTGTGTGTGAGTTCGAGGCCAGCCTGGTCTCCAAAGCGAGTTCCAGGACAGGCGCAAAGCTACACAGAGAAACCCTGTCTCGAAAAAAACCAAAAAAAAGCATTTCCTTATGTGTAAATTATAAATCTAAAGTTGTAAGCATTTGTAAATTATATGCAGATGTTGATGGAGTCAGTTTTAATTTTCTTAATTTTAATCCCATGATACACCTTTGTAATAAAAATGGAGAAGTATGAGAAATAACATATTAGAATTTTTATGGAGGCCATCATTGATGACACCCAACTACTTGCTAAGTACTATTCTGAATGTACTGATGCTTTTGGAGCCTCTTGCAACGTTGTGAGGTAGATGCTGTCTTCTCTCCCATTTTACCAAAGAGGAAACTGGAGTTTGTTCCAGTGTCGCAAAGACAAAGGAAGATGGATGAAAATTTGCAGCTCGAAGTCCTTCCTGGCACCGGGGAAAGCGTTCTACTCAGCTGTCCCTTCTACTTCGGTGCCTCCATTGTCTGTGCTGAGTGAGGGAAGGAGTTTCCTCCTCATGGTTTAGTTTTCTCAAACTTGGGTCAGTGAACACACATGAGCACGATAGTGTTGACCAGGAAACCTCCATGGGATTAGCTGTTGTTAGCATATACTGTTTCACATGATAAAACTTAAGAGACTAATTCCCACAATTTTTATTGCCTTATTTGAAAGCAGTTAAAAGTAGGAATAAGGAGAGTATGGTAATGTCACACTGAACCTTTTTGGCTCATTCACTTACTGATTTTCAACAAGGTTTCTGTCCTTTGCAGTCAGCCATTGGAGCTGAGCTGTCTGGAGGCTGTCCTGTATCTGGTACGATATTGAGCAGAAACACTGGCCTCTTAGATACCAGTTACAGCCTCTGTCCCTCAGTTGTAACAAATATAAATGTCTACAGATATTGCCAAATGCCTTTTAGGGGACAAACTCATTCCTGGCTACAACCACACATTGAGTTATGTAGGCAGCATAGATCAGTAGCATCACAGGACAATGAGTTGGGACAAGGACATTAACAAAGATGAGAAAGATGAAGCTTTCACAAGAATGGCATGAGAGAGGAGGCTGACTTGTACGGCTGCTGTGGCCACACACAGTGTGGAAAGGAGGGCAGCTCAGGGCATGCCTGTGGCAGAGAAGGTCTACTCAGGAGGTGGGGGCGGACTAGGGTACATAAGATGCCTGGCTTGAAGAGGTATTTTAGAGGTAGAACCAGAAGACTTGGGGTTTTCCATAGTGTTGCCTTCCTGACAAGGAATAGAGGACATTGAGCAGTCTGCAGGACTGACTGGCCACTGAGGGAAGATCTGGCAAAGTCTGCCTGGAACTCATGAGTATTTTGTTGGAATATTAGAAACTGCTGAATATCTCAGAACTTCATGAGTCTTGCAGCCTTGGTCTTCAGTCACTGACTTCCATTTTTAAAATTAAGTATTGATTTGCCAGGTGGCAGATTAACTGTGATCTTGGGAAATCTTATATATCTACTTACAGTAAATAACTTGTTGGACAAGTATATTGTTCTCAAGTCATCACTCTGAGGTTTATAGATTCATTTGAAAAAATCCTTTCCCCCTGGGCTTCTGCATTCCTTCTTTCTTAACATACAGAGGCAGGGGGATAGGTGTTTGAGACACTACCTCAAAACAGAGAGAAAAACAACATTGAAAACATATCCAGACAAATAATAACATGAAAGATAGAAAGGATCCACCCCAAAATAGAGAACTTAAGGTTTGCCTAAGACCACAAGTCATAATGGACAAATGAGATAAAATTAAATATCACATCACATTATATGGAGTAGATGAAGTTCTGTGTGAGGTGTGGGAAGGGAAGGAATTGAAACCTTTCTGGAATTATCAACAGGCATTTCTGCGAGTTGGGATGCAAAACCAGGATATATCCCCACCATGGAGTTAAAGACTTCATTGAGGGGTAAAACCCCTAAGGCAGGAGGAGATGGGTTCTGTTGGTGCATATTACAGTGGCCCCAGTGAGGGTCAGGGCAGGCACAGAATATTGAACATCACATTGGGAAGGTAAGAAATTGCCCAGTTAGGCAGGGTGCCTTTCTGGTGTACATGAAGAATCCAGACATTTGTGTGTATAGTACAGTGTCTGCAAGTTCACACTGAGAGTTACTGTGCCTGGATTAACCTGGCACTTCCCATGTTAGTGCTGCAAGATTGCTTCTGTAGGCTGCAGTTTGTGCCTTTAGAAAGACCAAGGGCACAGAGCTGTCCTCTGCCCTGTTGGCTCTCTCCTCCTCTACCCTCTACCCTCCCCATTTTCCCCATTGTGCCCTCCCTTCCCTCTCCTCCACCACCTCCTTCTGCTCTCCCATCACTCCTGTTCTCCTTTCTCACTCATTCCCTGGTGCTGATAGACAAGTGTTACCACTGAGTCATGGCTCAGCCCCTAAGAAGAAATGCTGTCAGTGGCAGGAAAACAGCATGTCTATCTCCATTCCTTTATCTGTTGAAGAGCAGTGCATGTACATTGATTTTGTTTTGCGGGGTTGTCTATAGCTCAGGGACTTAGGAAATAGTGAACCTTATCAGCTATACTATTATCAAAGTAATAACATCTCATCTCTCCTGCCTGTGCTGCTCAACACTAAGTTCCATGATTTCCCATGTCTGGGCATTTGCTAATGCATTTTCCTCATGCTTTGCTTCATATGGCTTCTGTGATGCACTTAGACTCCCAGGCCAGTGAGAATGGCTGATAAATGGCTGGCAAGCCATCTTGGGTTTGGTTAGATAAGATAGGCCCATGCATAAGAAGTTCCAAGTCTAATTACTGTCACTTGTGGCTCTGAGGTGGCCAAGTGTGGCCTTTTGTGAGCCACATGAAAGCTCCTCTTCTTGGCTGCAATGGCTCTTGAAGCACATGGATCCTCGGAGTTCCTTGGCTTAGGGAGATTAGATTGAAATTTTCATGCATTGCAAATTTGATCATAAATATTTGTGTAGAGGCACTTAAATGCACTAAGAACTTTCAACACTCTCATAATTTTCCGTGAGCTGTTATGTCAAGATAACTGTGAAGATATACAAAGGTTGTACATATGACATCAATTGGAATGGTGGCTTCATTTCAAACAAGGGTGTATTCATATGATGTATAGCACATATCTGTTTATAATACATATGCACATACAAAATATATGAACTGTTACATATATTTAGGCTAGTGGCTTGTAAAGATGATGTAAGTAGATGGAGAACAATTTTTTCCCTTAAAACGTGACTTCATATATTTTAATAGATCTGGTGATAATGTTTCATAACTATTAGTTTTTTGAAAACCAGTTTGGGAGCTTTGTCAGAGGCTGGCCAGTAATAAAGAGCTGGCCCTTTATTTAATGATTGGCCGTTAGTATTAAGAACACATGGTTGAAGCCTCCAAGTTTCTGAAGCTTTAAAAATAATTGTCTGTTTTTAGTGAAGCATATCACTCAGTAGCTAATATTGTTTGCATTTGAAGTTACGGCAATTGTAGAAAATTGGTGATCCAAAATAAACATTTAATCTATTTATAGTCATCAAACAAAACAATGAAACCCTGTGACCTTTTCTCTGTACCTCCCATGGAAGTCCAGCTGTTTGCTCACTTATCATACTGAAAGGGTGGCAAGGACCAGTTAGACACTGTAGTTCAGTTGAAACTTTTTCAGTTTGGATTTGTTGTTGTTGTTGTTTTGTGTGTGTGTGTGTGTGTGTGTTTGTGTGTGTGTTTTGTTGTTGCTGTTGTTATAAAATGTAACTTCTTCCCTGCTTTTGCAGAGCCATATACTGTGTAGAACAATAAGGGATCACTGCATTTGTCTGAATCCAGTGTCTGGATTATTGGGCATGCCGAGGGCCATATATCCAGTGGTGCTAGAGACAATGGTGAGGAACACTGCCCGGCCTCTTCCCTTGGGAACTCCAGGTCTGGTGGGGTTCCTTGCAGTAAAATGAAATAACCACCGTGGAAAAGAGACACCAGATCTCAGGAGCTGTGGGAATGAGTACCTGAGCACTGCTGTCAGCTCTGTCTCAGAGAGCTCTGTAACGGTATTGTTTTGGCTGATTGTGATCGCAGGTCCCCACATAAAAGTAACATCAGTAATTGATGACTGCAGCTGTTAGACCCAGTCTGTTGTTTTTGGGTTTTTTCCACTTGTACCACCTACACGCACTGTTTCACATCCTCTTCTGGTTCTCATGGTTGCAGGGGTTATCACTTGGAAAATATGCCAATTGGGTTATGTTGAAGTCAATGAACATAGTTCTTAATTGACTTTGGAATGTTGACTGACATTTTGACTAAATTAAATAAATATCTTAGAATATTTATAATAGTATTATGATGGTTAATCTTGTTAACTTGGTGGGGGTTAGAATCACCATGGAAACAAACATGTGGGTGTTTCTATGTGGGATTTGCTAGATGAGGCTAATTGAGGTGGGCCTACTCACCATAATTTTGGTGGCATCAATCTGGGGTCTGGGGTCCAAGGCTGGATAAGAAGGAAAAGAGAGCTGAGCACCCTCATTTGTCTCTCTGTTTCCTCACTTCAGCTGCAAGGTGACCAGCTACCCCCACTTCTGCCACCAGGCCACCCACCAGGCTCCCACCAGGCTACCCACCAGGCTCCCCACCAGGCTCCCACCAGACTCCCTTCTAGGCTCCCACCAGGCTCCCCGCCAGGCTCCACCAGGCTCTCCATCATGGTACACTGTACCCTTGAGCTGTGAGCCAAAATAAAGCCTTCTTCCCATCAGTTGCTTTTCTTTATGTGTTTGTCTTAGTGACAAGGAAAGTGACTAATGTAGGTGTCTTTGCTGTTGGAAATTAAAATACCACTAACTGGGAGGAGGAAACAGACATCAAATACACAGTAAAAAAAAGAACGTTGCTTCTCTGAGGTTAAAGTGAATGTAAAGACCACACCCAGGAGTCACTTGATACTTATGAAATTTGACTTTATGAAAACCTACTTGGTTTTAGATGATTGTTGAGTCTCACCCATCCAGTCAGTACCTTTTGAGTTTCTTGGTGATTTTTTAAATTTTCTTGTAAGAATATTAAAACATCAATAAATAAATAATTAATAAATGCAAGCTTATACAATATAAGTAATACTATTTCAAATAGAGTACACATTTGAGATAAAACTTTTAACTTCTGTAGTAACAAAATATGACAAAGTATAAACTAAAATCCATTAAAATAAAAGAGAAATCTAACTCTCAATTCCCAGTCAGAATCCAAATGCTCAGCTGTGAGCTGTGCTTGGCCTTCTCTGTCAGTTTTCATTCTGACATCTTTCTCTGGAAGAAGACCCATCCCCTTGGCCTACATTCCAGATTCATTATCATGTGTGAGCTTGACTTTACATACATAACAGATCCTTTCTGATTTTAAATTCATTTTCCACTTAGTCATTGATCTATTGATTCCAAATGCTTACAGTTGACCACCATCCTCTCTCCCCATTATTCATAGTGCATGGCATCTCCAGACCCTAATTGAGTGCTAAAACGTAGTTTCAAACCTTCTATGTCCTATGTTGGTTCCTTATACATACACTTACCTATAGAAAGTTTTAAATTGTAAATTAGGGACAGTGGGAAATTATAATTACTACTAAAGTAGAATCATCTTCACAATATACTGTAATAAAGTTATTTACAACTTAGAAATTAGTTCTGGAATATTCCGTCTAATATTGGGTAATGGGAACCAGACGAGAAAGCAGAACCACAGTTAAGGGCGGACTACTGTTCTCTCTTGTGTGTAAATGGTGTGAGGTGCTGAATGCAGTGCTGGGCACAGGCCACCTGCCTGCATAGCTTGTAGATGGGGCATCCCTGGACCTTGGCCTCTGGCATGAATCCTGCATGCTGTAGTTCCTGTCTGCTTAGTTCCCAAGACCCTCTCCTCGTCCCTCGGCACCTCCTTGCAGCTTCATGCTTCTCAAATGCTGCTCCTGTCCCTGCTGCTCACTTTCCCCATCTCTCTTGAAGGGGCCTCTACACCACCAAACTCTCCATCAGCCCTCACACGCTGCTGTGTCCAACAGGAAGACAGAAGAAACCAAGAAGTGCTTATAGCAAAGAAGATGCTTTTGGGTTTTCTAGAGAGTTCCATGGCAGATAATTGACTTGCTCTTTGTAATGTGTAGTAGAAATCAGAGGCAATTGTTTCATATCAGGGAGTATTGGTCAGTAAACCATTTTGAGCTTTCTGTGAAGTAGCATGAAATAATTCAGTGGCACTAAGATTCAGGATTGTAAAGTTTGCTATTTATAGGTTGGCCCTGGGCTTGGGGGCACTTTAGAAGAGTTAATGTTCTGTCTTGCATTTTATTTATAAATGCATTGTTAATTTTGCTTGAAGCTGTCAGTTAACCCTTGAATTGAAGAAAAGTATAAGGCTGGGGAGATAGTTGAGGCAACAGAGGACCTGAATTCAGTCCTGTGAATACAAACAGAATAAAGCTAGAGGGGATGATACGAGGTTGCAGTCCCAGCGCCAGGGAGGCAGAGATGTGTTCCTGGGAGTGCCAGGACAGTGAAGGACCCTCTCAAAAAAGGAGGGAAATAAAGGTGGACAGCACCAGAGGAATGACATGGTCCCTCCCTCCAGGCTGTCCTTGAGCCTACACACACATGCATGAATAACACACACACACACACACACACACACACACACACACACACACACAAATAATTATACATGTTAGCAAGAAGCAGATGGCAAATACTTTAGTCTTTGTGAGGCTCATATAAGTTATGATGTTCATGTTATTTTTTCCCTTTGCCTGTTTGTATTTAAAAACGTAATAAGCAAACTATGGTGAACAGCCATAGGCTATATTCTATCTCTGGACCATAGCTATTGTCCTCTGCCACAGGTCCGTCTGCCCGTCTGCTAGCCTTTGTTTTCTCTTCACCATGGACCCCCTTTCAGCAAAGCTTTTAACATTGATAGGCAATTTTCTCAACTTGTGTTCATGTGAAGTTATCTTTCCTTTTTCTTTTTTTCTGGCTGAAAAGGTGTAGAATTTGACTTTTTAAAAATACTTAGGCTGGGTGGTGGTGACACACGCCTTTAATCCCAGCACTCAGGAGGCAGAGCCAGGCGGATCTCTGTGAGTTCAAGGCCAGCCTGGTCTACAGAGTGAGATCCAGGGCAGGTACCAAAACTACACAGAGAAACCCTGTCTCAAGAAAACCAAAAAACAAAACAACAACAACAAAAAAACCAACCAACCAACCAAACCAACAAATAAAAACAAAACAACAACAACAAAAACACCCTTTAGTCCATGGTTCTTAATCTGTGGGTCACAACCCCTGGGGTGTTAAGTGACCCTTTCACAGGGATTGCCTATGACCATCTAGAACACAGATATTTACATTATGATCGATAACAGTAGCAAAATTACAGATATGAAGTAGCAATGAAAACAATTTTATGGCTGGGGGTCACCACAGCATGAGGAACTGTATTAAAGAGTGGCAGCATTAGCAAGGTTAGGAACCACTGCTTTAGTCATTGGAAATTCAGTGGGACCCCTCCCCATATACACCCATTTGTGTGTACATGTGTGTCTTTGTCTGTTGGCTGGCCAGTGACCCTCTGGGCCTGTCTGTCACTGACCCACAATGCAGGGTTTATAGGGAGCTGCATCCAGTCAGTGTTATGTGGCGATCAGGACCCAAATTCCTGCTAGAATAGCAGACACTTTACCCAGCTGCCATCCTCCCCCCCCCCCATAGTCTGTTTCATTTGATATGGCCGTGTGTGGTGGTCTTTGCAGTCATTTTTGGGACTCACCAAAGATGTTTTCAATCAAAATTGGGGAGAATTTAGCCAGTATTTTCTTCTCCCCAGTTCTTCTTGGGCGTTCTAATCATCCCTAGGTCTCTCCCTGTTTTCTCCCTTCCTGTGCTGCACTGTCACAGTTCTCATAAAACATAGTTTCTAGGGGTTAGAGAGCTGTGTGCACAGTATTTCAGTCTCTGGACTGTCACTCTGGCCTCAGACCACTCTAGAGCAGTGCTTCTCAAGCATCTGTGTTTTCTGGTGGTCTTAGGTGACCCCCAAAGGGTTCCCGACCCATAGGTTGAGAACCACTGCTCTAGAGTCATCCGCTGTGGACCTGGCATGGGCTGCTCTGGGTGTTGTCTTGGAGTTGCCCTGGTTTGTGCTGTCAGCCCTGAGATGCACTGTTTACCTGGCTCCTTGGAGTTAACCTAACCCCGTGAAAGTAAGTCAGCTGACAGCCAAGGATCCAAGGCCGTGTTTATGGATCCTGGGTCTCCTCTGCCTTCTCACCTGTGGTCTCTCTCACCATGGTGACCAGGCTCCAGCTCTTGCTGAGCCCATAAAGATTTGCTCTTTGTTTCAACTGTGTTCTCTGCAGCTGGTAATCACCCTTAGGAAAGAGGACATTTCCATGTGATCTTTCTTCTTTTTCCTCTCATCATTAAGTGTCAGCTCATCTGTTTCTTTTTTTTCCCCCTGACCTTGATCATTTCCACTTAAAAAACGTTTGCCGCAAATATATTATTATCAATAATATAAGGGTTTGATCCATCCATTTGTGTCACCGTATCATTGTCCAAGTCCTAAACGAGTAGATACTGAGCTCTGCAGAGCCAGTACCGTTCTGATTTTATGCTGGTGAGAACTAATTGTTGACATTGGCAAGGCCCCTGCACCAGCAGGTGGAGAACTCAGCTAAGGCTCTGGTCCTTTGGGTCATGGCGCTGATGGGAGATCTCTGCTGCACTGCTGCTGTGAACTGATGGAGGGAGTTAGAAGTTGGCGGAGCTTCACTTCATCAACATCTTCCTTGCCAGTCTAGAGACTGTCACTGAACATGGTATGTACACTACATGCTAGTTAACTCCAGGTCTCCAAACAAAGTGACAAAAGCTACGTAAAGAGCACAGACTTATTTTCACTCTTGGTTTTGGCAGCTGCAGTTCACAGTCCTTAGCTCCTTTCCTTCAGGTTCTGTGGGGAGATAGAGCGTCCTGGCCAGGGGCTTGGATGGAGCGAATCAGCTCAGCATGGTCCTTCAGGTTCTGTGGGGAGATAGAGCATCCTGGCCAGGGGCTTGGATGGAGCGAATCAGCTCAGCATGGTCCTTCAGGTTCTGTGGGGAGATAGAGCGTCCTGGCCAGGGGCATGGATGGAGCGAATCAGCTCAGCATGTCCTTCTGCTTCTGTGGTGAGATAGAGCGTCCTGGCCAGGGGCATGGATGGAGTGAATCAGCTCTGCATGGTGGAAAGGAGGTAGAGTTGCCTGGGCTGACACACTTCCTCCTCTTTCCGTTTTTATTCCACATGTGACTCCAGCTTAGTGAATGGCGCCGTCTCATTCAGGGATAGTTGTCCCACATTCCAGTCAACTCTGGAAACACCCTTACAGACAGACCCGGAATTATGAAGTATACTCAACTGACCGATCTGAGTGCCTCTTCCTACAGTCAAGCTGGCAATGAAGAGTACCCTCATGCTGTAGATTGTAAGTCTATTTTAGTTAGTGAATGTTGTTTCTTTAGTATTGTAGCCTAGGTTCTGAAGCGAAGTTGCTGCCTTGCTTAAGCTTTGTGTACCATAGGCCCTGAGGATGAAGTGAGACCTATGCTAAGGGTAGCTGTAGTGTCCTGAGATGAGTGATGCATCTGTTCTGTCTGTTCTCTCCCACTCTGTATGGGGTTACAGTATGGGTGGGATGGTGCGCTACAAAGGAACAGCTTATGTATTTCACTTTCTGCTTCTTACATATAGCAAAAAATAGTTTGTGTTAATAAGATTTATACTCGGGGAGGAATTTTACAACCAAGAAAGATAAAAAACAAGCAAAAACCCTAATATTTTGTTGAGCTGGGGAAAATGTGTCTTTAAAACCTCACTCAAGCAGGGTATGGTGGTCCACACCTTTAATCCCAACACTTGGGAGGCAGATGGAGGTGGATCTCTGAGTTCAAGGCCAACTTGGTCTACATATCAAGTTCTAAGATAGCCAGGGCTACATAGTGAACCCCTGCCTTAAAAAACAACAACAACAGCAACAACAAAACCCATAACTAAATAAAATCTCCTTGAAAAGAATGATGAAGTGTAGCTTCGGTCTGTACTGGAAAATCTCAGCCTTGATTGGGTCTTCGTAGGTTTCTGCTGCAGTTGTTGAAGTTGCATACAGTAATGCATGTTTATGTCTTTGTATGTGGTGCAACATGTGACTTCTTGGGAAAGGCTTTACACTGATTAGGATTTTTTATTAGGGGGTGTTCCTAATTCCATCTTGTTTTTTAAATTACCACTTACTTTAGTTGGAATGGTAATAAACGGAGGTGTTCTTCTTTAGAACTCAAAAGGAACAGTGTATCTGTGTGATTCCATATGATTTTTTTTAGGTATTATACTGTAAATATTTAAGTAAGAAAAATAGTGGGAACAGATGTGATAACACTTGACAGTGGCTGACTTGGGCTGCCATATATTTTCTTCTTGTAGCATATATTGTTTAAATTTAAGAAGCAAGTCAAACTTCATAGTTAAATAATTCAAACTCAGTGACATTTAGAAAAAAAAAGTACAATAAAGGATAGATCTTTTCTCTAGGTCCATTTACCAGGCAAGATTGTAAATGCCACAGTAGTGGCCTGTATATCCTTTTGTGTACACACACAAACACACTCAGCACACACATCCATTGATATTCTTACACATGGAGAAGTGTACTGACATATTGACCTACTCCTTGGATTTTTTTTTTTTAACTTGGTAGCTTGGAAAGTTTTCCAGTCTTCAGGTTCTTAAGTAGAGTCTGTGACCCTGCCACCATCCCTATTCATCCCAGAGGAATTGGCCGGTACATTTCTAGAAAATATTTTCTGTTCTTTTTACTGCTGTTCTTGCCTTTGTGTGTGCAAACCTGCCTCCTAGTGGCAGTTCAGAGGTTATTTCCATGCCTGTTGACCCAGAGTGTTTGGGGGGACGGGGCGCCAGTGCCGGGGTCGTGTTAGATCTTGCCATATGCTGGCCTCTGAACACTGACTCCTCAGTCTGTTTGTATGTCATTTCCTGCTTAATGTTTTTAACATAATGACTGTGAATAATACCTTGCTACGAGTTTCTGAAATCTCAGAACAGGTCCTTCTGGTTCTTTTTTAAGTTTGGCATTATGGAAGTTTCTAAGTGGCCACAAAATGGACAGTTATAGTAAATCTGCCCTGACCTGTTGTCCAGCCGTGGTGGCCCCTAGCCAGTCCACTCCCACTCACTCACTCCCCTGGCTCCTTCTGCCCTCTGTTGGCTTAAAGCTGACCTCAGCTGTGGCATTTCCTTCTCGTTCTTACATAAGCACCAAACATTAAGACTTCACCAAGAACTCCACCAAAGGAGTTCCTTCCTCTGCTCAGACGCCCCGGCACGCTTTAGTTTCCATTTGTCTCCAAGTAGTTGTTAAACCCTTTGTGGGGATAATCAGGTTGCATATATTTGGTTATCCTTTTGAGCCACAAGCTTGTCTTCCAGTTCCCTCGTTTCTTTGCAGCTTATTTGTCAGGGAATTGGGCTGTCTGTCCTGTCACTTCCACTGGTGGGGGTTTGAAAAGTCAGACACATCCCTGTGTGCCATTAAAGCTGTTGCAGCCAGCAGCTTACAAGCTGATGCCATCTCTAGCTGTCTTCAGGCTGTGTTGGGCTCTGACTCCAGGCTGTGGCTCAGCATAGCTCTGCTTATGACTGTGACTTGCATGGGTTACTGGTAAATGACCATAGGTTTAAAATAGAGAATACCCTTTGAAGAAAACTTCACAAGAATAAAATAACTCAGCACCAGGCAATGTTAATCAGATACAGAGAGCATCGTCATTTCTGCTCCTGTCATAGAATACCAGGAAGTGCTTGATTCATGAAGAAAAAGGGTGTGAGTTTGACAGCTGTGGAGTCTGGGAGGATGAGGACCAGGTGTTGGCACCTGTGGAGGCCATCTTACTGCACCGTAGCCCACAGGGGCCCTGTCTGCATGTCTCAGAGGAGTGGGAAAGAGCAAACCTACCCTTGCAAGCCATTTTGTGGTGGCTTGCATGACATGAATAACTTACCATTAGCCCCCACCTCCCACTGCTTTTCATTGAAGACTATTTCAAGAGGGGTAAAGATATCGGAGTCATAGCAGATAGCAGCCCTTAACCATGATCTAGGTCATGTGTGCCCTGGCTCAGTCATTTGTGGAAGCGGTTTTTAATGAGAATGTAATCAGCTGCTCTGTGTCCTGTGGAGACAGGCCTATTGAGAGTCTCTGATGTGCACACGGAAAACTGGAACTGTAAATTCTCCATAGATATGGTTCTTGCTGAAGGGATCACAGGTATCAGTGAGGAGGCCAGAGCCTAGGAGGAGCCCAGCCGACTCTCATTGGCAGATGCTTTTCTTCCCAGGTGAGTTGTCTGAAACATTGGGAACCAGACTTGCATGTTCTTGGCCCTACTACAAACACATCATGAGATAAAACAACTTCCCCATCAGTGGTTTGCCTCTCTGATTACGTTTCCCCTTGATTGTAGCACCTTCCGTCAAATCAGGGGTCCAGGCTAGCCCACAGAGGTACCGTGGTTTACTGTAACTGGTAACATGGAGCCCTTTCTGTTCATGTGCTGGCTACAGGCCATGCATGAGATTGGAAGAGAAAGCATGTTTATCATCATAGCTCAGGATATACAGGAACCTGAGCAGTTGCTCCAAGATACCTGCTCACGTCTTCTCTCCTAGTGTGTGATGGGGGCAGAGCTTCCTGAAAGAAAGTGTGCCCTCATCACTGTTCCAAAGTTGGAGGAAAGGGCCACCACAGGGAATAAACCCTGTGGCTGGGAGCTAAGAATGCTCATTGCTGAAAAAGAAAACAAATACAGTATTACTTGAGACCCACGTTTCACTCAAAGGAACATGGCTACCTTCTTCCCTACAGAGTCTTCCATGCATGGGATACTGCTGTTTAAAGCCCAGGGAATGACCACCACCATTTTTCGTCTCGCACACTCTACCTCTCCTTCCCCACTTAGAGATGTAGGCTTGCTTGTGTCTGTGGTGATCCCAGGTCCAGTTGTGATCTAAGGCTGCTTTGCTGCTTGCTGATAGGTCCCCGCCGAGGGTTCCTGATGCTGGGGAGGATGGATAGAGAGGAGGGTACCGTTTGGTGAGGAGATGAGGAAGTGGCACACAGGTCACCTTTACAAGACTGTGGTAATTGCTAACTGAAGGCTCAATACCTGACGAGTGGTGTTGTGTGTCTCTACCCTAGAGGAGGGATGTGAACAGATGTTGATGAAGCATTGACTCTGCTGAGGAGCCGTTGGCAAATTATGATGCAAAGATTAAGAAATGTGAAAGAATTGCCGTGTTTCCATGTTACTCTTCGTTATCAGACTCGTTCTCCCCATTTTCCATTGTTTCCTCCTGTAAGAGCCTCTGCTTTCCACTCCACCCCAGCAGATCTGCCTTGTCTTAGACTGTCTTGTTCTAACAGAAGGAACCAAACCCCCGAGATACCCAAATGTGGCTTACACAGCTTGTAGGACAGCTAATCAGCATGGCGTGAGTGTCTGCTCCTGACGGTGAGTTTGTGGTGAAGGCCCTGGGCATGACAGAAGGCTGGGTCAGGGAGAGCAGGAGTGTTGTGTTACAAAATTTCCTGGGGAGATGCAACACACTTGTCTACTCATTCCAGATAGGTAGCCCACGACAGACCAAAGTATAGGCACCACCAAAGTCCAGCTTGGTGAGCCAATGAGTTTATTGGGGTTACTTACAGGAATATGGGTGAGGGGTCACTTAGAGGAGCAGAAATGACTCAAAGACAGCTGCATCACCAGAACCCACAGCAGCACGGGTGACAGTCACGAAGCTGGGAACCTGGAGCACACTGCACAGCCCACAGGCAGCTCAGCAGGTTGGAGAAGGACCTTCTAGGTGCTTCGGTTGGTCTAAACCTCTTCCAAGCTGCTCAGTTGGTTTCTGCTGTTCCAGGCTGCTCAGTTGGTCTAAACCTCTTTCAGGCTGCTCAGTTGGTTTCTGCTGTTCCAGGCAGCTGGTCTTGTCTGAGAGTCCTCTTTGCAGCTTGGCCTAGCTAAAAGTTTTCTTTGCAGCTCAGCTTTCCCTTTTTTGAGGGGGACTCACTTTTATTGCTTACTCTGGCAGGGAGGGGCCTAGAGAATCTGGTCAGTTTCAGGGAGCGTTGTTTACCTTCCTGCTTAAGGAACTTCCTCCTGAATGGAATGTTTTAATCTTGGAGGAAAAGATTCCACAACAGCCAGGAACTTTGACCATAGGCAGTCTGTTGGCCAGTCAACCAGGTACACAATACTTAGTTTTCTCTATTTTCCCCTAAGCAAACAGACCTTTATCTTAGTCTTTTGTCTTTGATTCTGGGACATTTTCATATTTATCATAGGGGACATAGATGTATTATTTGCTGACAAGAAATGAAGCATACAACCAGCTATCCAGAAAAGCCACAGCAGCATATTAGCAGCTTTGTTTAGTGTTTGGGGTTCATACTTCTTAAGTCTCTGCATCCTGAGAGAGGTGTGTGAGTGTGTGTGTGTGTGTGTGTGTGTGTGTGTGTGTGTGTGTGTGTGTACACACATGTAGGCACATATGAGTGTGCTGGGACTCACATACATGGCCACACATTTGTTGGACTCCATCCCTGACTAGGTTAGTAACCTGTGTGCAGTGGAGCCTAGCATTAGTGGTCAGAGTAAGGATGGTCTGGCTTCGTATTCCTTTGCTGTCCTCCGTAGTTACCATGACTACTTCCTTCCTATGCTGTGTCATAGACCCTCACCGGTGAAAGCAGAATTGAGTGTTGTCATTCTCTAACCCTGTCCAGTGGGGAGGGGGGGGGGCAAAGTGCTCGTGATCATTGAGGGACCGGTGGAAGACGAGGAAATCATGTCAGTTTTCAGCGTCTTTATACAACAGTTGACTGAACAATTTCTGCGTTTTTCAGACATTATGTTTTCAGCTACAGAATGACTGTAGTATAGGGCTGGCACTAGGGAGAATTTCTGAGTCTGTGTTTTGGTATACATTATTGAGAATGTATAGCTTTGTGTTTTAATTTAATTCGATATCTGTTGTTCAAATCTTAGATGGTCTCTTAATAAAACACCCAGAGCCAGATATCAGGGTGAAAGCTGAAAGATCAGAGAAGCAGAGCAAGCCAGGCACTAGTTCTTACCTGTACAAATTCCTCAGGCTAAAGAGAGAAAGTTCCTGTTTCCTTATGCCTTATATACCTTTCTCTGCCTAGACATCACTTCCTGAGATTAAAGGCGTATGTGCTTCCCAGTACTGGGATTAAAGGTGTGTGTCATCACTGCCTAGCTCTGTTTCCAGTGTGGCCTTGAACTCACAGAGATCCAGACAGATCTCTGCCTCCCCGAGTGATAGGATTAAGGATATGTGCCACCACTGCCCCTGACTTCTATGTCTAATCTAGTGGCTGGCTCTGTCCTCTGATCCTCAGGCAAGTTTATTAGGGTACACAATATATCATCACAGAGATCCTTAGCTTTTAGTTGTGTGTGGAACTTTCCTTCCTCCATCTCCCTGAGCATCCTCTGGCCTCAGTGTCTGCACTGATAAGGCAGATGGCTGATGCAAGCGACCCCTGCACCTGATAAGGAGCTGCTCACGAGAGCCAGCTGATAAGACTTTTTCCTCCAATACCTGTAATTTAGAGACTGTTACTTTTCAAGATTGGCTATGTTGGAATCACCCAAGAAACATTTTTAAAATGCTGATTTAATTGGTACAGGGTGCAGCCTTGGCATCAAGATATTTTATAGGACAGTAATATTAAGTGACTCAAATGTTATCAAACCAGGACCTGGAATAGTGGCAGGAAGGCTCAGCCTTGGGCTAAGTTGCTTTGACATGTCTTAAGAAATAGCCTGTTTAAAAAAAAAAGAAAGAAAGAAAAAAGAAATAGCCTGTTAGCATAGTCCCTGGCTGGGCTCCAGTGAGCACCTAGACAGCTGGGCCTGGGGGAAGCTGGCTGGACTTCCATGTGTTAGGAAATGCATGCTTAGTCCTAGAAAGCCTCTTGTCTGGTCGTCTTTGTATCCTCTGTGGGGTAAAAGGTACTAGAATTCCTTGCCAGTGTCTGTTGGAGACCCCCTAACAGTGGGGGACTCCCTCCCAGACCCGGGATTAGGCACAAACCACACCCAAACACCTGTTTTCACAGAGAGATCCTTTATTAATCAGGGAAGAAAAGTTAAAGTGGCTGCTTTCTGACTCGGGCAGAAAACAGCAGTAAACGACCTTGCAGGTGTGATTTTAAGAGGGGAAGAAGGGAGGTCTGTGTTAGGATGGGCTAGGATGAGGTGGTAAAAGAGATGGGGATGAGGGAGAAGGGGAAGGGGACAAGGGAAAGAGGGTATTTGTCCTGCAGGGACAAAGGACTCCTCTGGACAGAGGGGAGACAGACGTGACACATAGGCAAATGGTTTATAAAGGTAAAGGGGAAACCCCGTGTTAGGATGAGGTGTTTAACTGGACATGTTAATTAGGTGAGCCAAAGGGGGCTTCTGCTTGCTGGACCTTGGCAGGCAGCCTCAGGAGGAGGAAGTGGCCAAATAAGGGACTAGACCTTGGTGGCCAGCTTTAGGAATGTAATCTAATGGCTCTTAGCAAGGTAGAGGGAATGGGGGAGGGGCAAGGTCTTTTTTTGTTCACCTGTTGAACTGGGGCTGCAGGTAGAAGCTTCCTGGATGGCATGCAGTTGTTCTAAGTCATGCTCCACATTTGTGTAGCATTATTATCAAGACAAGAGACAACTGAAAATGGAAGAATGAAGACTAGTATTTTATGATCAGATGCCAAGGTCATTTTTGTAAGGAATTGTTTAAAATGCACACAGAGGTGGCCAGCCTTCGTAGCCTAAATAACCACACAGAGGTGACCAGCTTTGGTAGCCTAAATAACCACATAGATGTGGCCAGCCTCAGTAGCCTAAATTACTATTCTTTAAGTATTTGTTAAATCTTAAATTTTTGCTGCTTTGATCTACAGTTTAGTCTATTAATAAAAAGTTCCCTTTCTTAAATAATGTCAAATTATGTGTGCATAAACTCTAGAAACCCCAGCCATTACTACAGTGAATACATATAATATACACATTATTATTTATTACTAAGGTTTAGATGAACTGCTGGCATAGTAATAATAGTTCTTTGGTTAAAAAACCAGGTTTTTGTGTTTCTCAAGGGCTGTGTATTTAAGTCACATGATTTATTTATTTATCTTTTGAATATCAGCAGTGGACTTAATGCTTTATTTTGTTAAACATAGCCTATATTCCTTTGTCACTTGTATTTTATGCAGATTTCACCCTTGCCTTCATTTTTTTCCTTGTTTTTTTTTTTTTGTATTTTTAAGAAAAAACTAATACGTAATTCTAGGTCTACTTTTTCACACCATTTAATTTTATTTATTTTCAGTTTTCAAAACCATATAAATTACATGTTTGTGGGGCAGCATGATATTTCTAGATGTGTGACCATTGTGTAATGTTCAAAATCAGGCTAAAAATACCCATTTTACCAAATATTTATCATCTCTTTGTGGAAAGTTCTCCAAGTCCTTTCTTCTGCTTGTGGTATGTGTAGGGTGTGCATGCATTAAATGGGTTCCATCCCCGGGCTCCCATGTTCTATATTTTGTGTGCGTGCGAGCATGTGTGGCCTGCTTTCACTTGTAAGTCATTTCATGACAAATAGCTCTGGTCTGTAAATGTCCATTTCACAGGTTTCCAAAGCTCCCTTCAGTTATATCTGGGACTGATAACTAAGAGGAAGCAAACAGGACAAGGCTTTAGGGGATGCATTTGTTCCTTAGTTCCTCAGGATGGAAAAGGAATGCAATGCTAAAACTCACACTGGCTTTCCTCCTTCCTTCCGTGGCCCCCACTGTGCCTGGATGACCAGGAGTTGCCAAAAGTTTGATCAGTGAACTGAAGATGATTTGAGTTCTGCCTTCCTGGTAGGAGAGGGGGAGGAGAAGTTGCAGTAGAGGCGAAGGGGCCCTGTTGGGGTATGCTTCTTTGATTTATGTACAGTATGGTCTTGTGCCAGAGGCCATGTATTCCCTGGCTAGTAGTGATTGGGTCAGTGTTGGACACAGTTCTGGGGCTAGTGGTGTGTGGCAGAGGGCAGAGGCTATCGTCCCCTTGGCACAACATTGTATAACATTTATCTAAATTATATACTTTGATGAGATCTCTGAAGTATTACATAGTTGTTGTCACCATGTTCAATTGAGTATAGAGGAGTACCCTGGGAATTGTGTGCCTTTTATAATAAGCACTGGAACTGGCATTGTACTTGAACAAATCACCACCACCGTCAAATTTGTATAGCCTTAAAAAATTCAAATTAATTGCTACCAAAGCTGAATATGGATGCATTCATAAAACCTAGTTTGCCTAGAGCCACAGACTGGTGAACAGCAGACCCTGGGGATGCACTTCACTTCCTTCCCTGTCTGAAACAACATCCAAGTCTGTTTGTTTTTGTAGTGCTGGAGATTGAACCCAGGAGCTTTGTGCATGCAAGGCAAGCGCTCTACCACTGAGCCCCTTCTCCAGTCCTGCCTACCCCAGGTCTTTTTACTTCTGGGTCTGGTTCTGCCTGGCCCAAGTGTTTTTGCTTCAGGGTTTTCCCTGCCTTTCTGAGCTTTGCATATTCAGTAGTTCCATGGTCTTTCTTATATACCATCTCTTTGGCACATTCTCTTATTTCCTAGACATGCTATGATATTATCAAGGGACAGACAGTATTTATTTTTCAGTTCATCTTTGCCTTCAGTTTTTCATTAGCTTTGTCTCTCCTGTTTGTCTTAAGTTTTGGTATTAGTTCATTTCCTGTTACTATAATGAAATACTTCTGGCTGATGCTTCCTAAGTGAAAAAGATGTATTCTGTTCACTATTTTGGAGATTAAAATGCTAAATAGTATAATGCTGGCTTTGCAAGAGCCAGTTTGACGTCAGCCAAATCAACATATGGTAGAGCACCTCATGGAGGATCACATCTTGGTGGGAACACATACAAAAGGCAGAGATCCCATGCAAGACAAGTCAGAGAGGATAGGGAGTAGCCAGGCTTTTCTTTACAGTTCCCATGAGAACTACCTCAGTCCCTCTGAGGGCAATTCTTTGTGTCCAAAAGACCACCACCACCACTAAGTAGTCCTACTTTTTAACTTTCTGGGATCTTTTAACACTGTCCCACTAAAGACCAACCTTATAACACATGAACCCTTGGGGAACACTCAGACCATATGTAATCCATGACACCATCTGGCATACTCATACTGATCCTAATCTAGTAAGCATTTGTTTTTAATAAATCCCAGGTGAGTATACCTCATATGTAAGGAAACTATTATTTTTAGATAAACTTTTTAGCCCACAAAAATACTTACTAGTTATATAGTTGATTATCTATAATGCAGTAAGAGGCTGGGTCTATCTCATTTGGTAGAGTACTTACCTGACATGTATAAAATTCTAGGTTTAATCTCCACCAAGTAAAATGGGTGTGGAGGTGAGTGCTGGAAATCACAGCTCCTTGGAGGTGGAAGCAGGAAGATCATAAGTTCAAGACTATCTTTAAATAGAGGCAGAGCTTTCTGTCCCATATGCCCAATTATACCTAGCAATTGCTTCCCAAATTACCACTCAGAGGCTTATATTAATTATAAATGCTTGGCTGATGGCTCAGGCTTGTTATTAGCTAGCTCTTACATTTAAATTAACCCATATTTCACATCTATGCTTTGCCACGTGGTTTGTGGCTTGATACCTCATTTTCTACATGTCTTGCTTCCTTGGTGCCTGGCAGACATCTGCCTCTTCCCACCCTTCTTCATCTCCATCCTCAGTTTGATTGTACTGCCTAACCTTATCTTGTCCCACCATTGGCCAGAACTGCTTTATTATCAACCAATAAGAGCAACACACATTTACAGCATATAGAAGGACATCCCACAGCAGTATCTTCCACTGTTTGAGGCCAGCCTGTGCTATGTAAGACCTTGTCTATTGAATGAATGAATGAATAAAAATGAAATTATTTATATTGTGGAGCTATTAATTAAAAGAAACTCTTGTAACTACAAATTGACTAAAGTTGCAGATTTGAAGGGAAGTATCCTTACTTTAAGAGTAAATTTTTTCACAAATAAATTGATTTGATGTATTTTCTATCTATCAGTGCTTGTAAGTAATGTGTTTGTTTTACCATGTTCTTTATTTGTTATCATTGATGTATGCTTTTTCTTTTTCTTTTTTTCCTCCAGATAAAATTGAAGAAGCACAAAAAGAGCTTAATGGGGCAGAAGTTTCCAAAAAAGGTAAGTAAAACCCAGCCCTGTGTCGACTCCATCCTTGCAGAGATGCCCATCTGGACCTCCAGACTCGAAGCCTTTCCTGCCGGAAGTTGGGCTGATGTTCTGTGTACTTGGTGGTCAGTCTTAGCACCTCTCCCAGCACCGTCTCTCTCCTCCAGTATCCTGATGCTGGGGACATGAAAAGCAGATGTAGCTCCTCTGAGACCAATATCTGCATACTGTTTTGATTTTTAACACAAATTATGGCCACTGTATAACCCAGAGCAACATAAACACAATACAGTGATTGCTCTTACTCCCACTTCATAAGCACATCTACATAAATAAATCCTTCCGAATGTTTTCCAATCCCATAAGTGTGTTTATACATATACATACCTACAAATATAAGGCCATAGTCCTGATTTGATTGTTTTCACAGAAAATAGGAGTTTATATGCTATATTACAGGTTTGTTTTTTCTTAACGACGTCATCACTATCCTTTGAAATAATTAACATTTTGTTAAAAAGATGCGCGATCTTCTCTAATCAAACACACTTCTTACAAATGTCCAACTGCTCTTCAACTTCAGACTGTTTGAAATGTCAATGATTTCTGCCGTTACACCAGAACACATGTGGGTCATGCCCACATGGTCTATGCTACTACATGACAGGGTCCAGCAGAGCTCTCAGAGGAGCTACATTTTTTTTTTATTTTTTAATGTATTAAGCAAGGGCAAGTATGTTCAATGTAGACCCAACTTTGCTAGTCATAAATCAGTAGAATAAAGAAGTGGCTTAAATGGGGCTGGAGGGATGGTTCAGGGATTAAGAGCACTGGCTGCTTTTCCAGAGGACCTGGGTTCAATTCCCAGCACCCACATGACAGCTTACAACTGTCTGTAGCTCCAGTTCTAAGGGATCTGGCATCCTCACATAGACATACTTGTAGACAAAACACCAATGCACATGAAAATAAATAAATCTTTAAAAAAAGAAGGGTAAATGTGTATGTTCAATATAGACCCTGACTCTTGTCACTCACAAACCAGTAGAATAAAGAAGTGACCTTAGTTATGCTAATGAATTTATTTTGTTCTTTGTATATGCTTAATGAATAAAAACTAAGCAACTTCCATTTATTTTTATTTCAATCAGTTTGGTGGTAGTAGGTGTGTGAGTGTGACCATCACACCATTCCCATGATGTCCTTTTTTAATCATTTGGAGGAGAACATAATTGGATCCTTATTTCCCCCCTGACAGTGATGCAGATTCCAGAGAGATTGTATTTTAATATGTGCCTACCAACAGAGATATTCACGTGACCAAATGAGAAGGGAATTATTTCTAAGCATAACATTTAAGTTAGCTATAAATTAAGATGCTTGTTCTTAACGTGCAGTGTGCTTCTCAGTGTCTATCAGATAGGATGTGAATAAAATGCTGTCACCAACATGCTAATGGAATATAGGAAACAGATCAGTTTGGAAGGAGTGTGTCCTGTTTCTTCGCTTAGATGTTTTGTGCTAGTGGTGGATTCTGTTCTGGAGATAGTTTTTGATGTGGCCAGTTTGACCTAGAAGTTGTGACCCTCCTGCTGGTCTCCTTGTGGGATATTATAGACAAATTTCTAAATGGTCTTACTAAATAAAAAACACAGAGCCAAATATAGGGGTGAAAGCCTGAGAGAGTTCAGGGAAATAGGGAAAGCCACCAGCCAATCTTACCTTACCAACTCTGCAGTTTCCAAATGCTGTGACTTCCTGTCTACCCACGCTTATATGCCTTGCTGTTCTGCCATCTGATTTGCTCTCTCTGCCCAACTACATCACTTCTTCTTCCTACCCAGCTCTGTCAATTCCTGACTGTCTGTACAGACCTCCAGACCTCCATGGTTAGCTAGTTTTGGAATTTAAGGCGTGTGCCAACACACCTGACTCAGTTTCCAGTGTGGCCTTGAACACATAGAGATCCTACCTGCCAAGTGATAGGATTAAGGGTGTGTGCTACCATTGCCTGACTTCTATGTTTACTTACAATGGCCTGTTTTTTTTTTTTTTTTCCCTCTGATCTGCAGGCAAGCTTTATTTATTAAAGCACAAATAAAATATCACCACAGGGTTTCAGGCATGAATCAGCACACCCTGTTTGGTTGTGTGTATGCTGTTTCTTCAATCAGCTTTAATACTTTTTTAAAATAGTGTCCTATGGTATTTGTCCCACATTTGTAAAACATGTAATCATTGGTTATAAAGGGTAAGGACAGTGTGGTAACCCCCAACGTTGACACCTGGCTGGAAGTTCTCTTCCCACTCTCTAATTTAAATGGAAGTAAAACACTGTTTCAGTTTTTTTTTTAATTTCTTTTTTTTTACTTCTTTGATGATTAAACTTAAAAGAAAAACCTGAACACATTCGGCTTATTTGAGAAAAGACCTATCTCTGCTCTGCACCCAGAACCCAGTGGTGTGAGTACAGAGCCCCACACTGAGAACTAGTGGTCTGATCTGCCAGTGATGGGCTGAGGTTCAGGTACAACAGCAACAGAGTTCTGTTTGGGGTCTTTACTTACTAAACTAGGTTATAAAAGTTAGATAGGAGCTCAAAGTCGGGAGGTAATGCTGGCCACACTGGGTGTCCCAGGAAATCTACTGCTGATATTAGGCATGCCTTCCTTCATGTGCGTTCTGCCTACTGAAATGCTGTCTTGTGCTGTCTGTACACTTTCAGAATACCAAACTCCTTCTCTTTATCAAAACGTATTGGGTGGTAACTCCTTCACTGTTATTCCATTGTGTGTGATTTTCTTTGGAGTTTGATTCCCCTCTCCGCCCCACCCCCCTCTCTCTGTCCCTCCATCTTTTCTGTCTTACTCTGTAGCTAAATCTGGCTTCAAATTCACCAGGCAGCCCTGCTGTCTCAGCCTCTCAGGTGCCGGAATTATAGGCATGAGCTTTTGCCTTTGAATAATACACATAAGTTCTTGAATCGGTTCCCCTTCCTCAGCCCCCGCCCCCAAAACTCTGGGACAGTAGGCCTGTACCCATGCCCAGGTTTGTCATTTGGGTGTTTTGTTTCTAGTCAGACACATTTTCCCTACCACAATATCTTACCTACTCCCCTCCCCCATATTTTCTTCTAAGAGACTTCCATATTTCAGATTAAAAATACTATCGAGAGTTGATTTTTAAAAATACATTTAAGCAACTCTGGTTTGGCTCAGCAGTTAATGGCACTTATTGCCAAGCCTGATGCCCTGAGTTCGGTACTCACAATCCATATGGTGGAAGGAGAGAACTTATTCCCACAAATTGTCCATACCTCCCTCCACAGATGCACCGTGGTACACCCCCCATTAAATAAATGTAAAAATATTTTAAATTATGTTTAATTATTTTTAATATAGTTTTCCAATTAATTTTTGTCCAGTAAGCATTGCCGGTATTTTTTCTTTTCATTATTTTAAAGATTTTTTTAATCAGTTGAATTAATTCCCTAGGTGGCACATTGTTGGCGTAGTTTGTGTTTTGATAATATGTGTAACCTTTAAATCAGTTGGGCAGAGGCACATTGTTCCCTGTAGCTGCCTTACACTGGAGGCAGTAGCACACCAGTGCTTCCTGCTCCTCTCCTGCAGCTTCATTTCTCAATGTTTATGACATCTACTGTTTTAAATTTCACATTTGAGTGATGACGTACAGTAATTGCCTTTCTGTGCCTGGCTTATTTCACTTAGCACATTGTTCCCCCTATTTTGTTGAGGTTATCACAAGTGGAGGATTTTATTCTTTTTATTGTTGAATAGTATTCCACTATGTGTATACTACATTTCCTTTTTCACATTTTCTTTATCCATTTACCAGTTGCTCAAAACTTCTGCCACTTCCTTAGTTGTTCTGAAAAGTGATGTAATAAACAAGGAAGTGCAGATATCTGTGTTATAGTCCGGGAAACAGTTATTGAATTCTTTCTCTCTTTGTGGCTCTTAAATTTTGATGTCTAACTGACTTCATTAGATTTTCTGTTCCATTGGTCTGTTTGTGTGGATACTAAAGTGTGCATTGGCTGTGAACAGTGATGGGACTCTCAAGTTTTGTTTTCAGAGTGCTTTGACACTAGAAAGAAGTTTTTCACACAACTATTTAAATTTTAGTATTATGTAGAAGTAAATCATTTGGAATTTTTTTGGAGTTAGGAGAGACAAACTAGCCATCTTTGTGGACTGGCTCCTACCCATTAAAATGGGGACAGTTTGGGGGCGGTCAGTGTTGGTGGTTTTTAATGTCTTACACTTTCTTCATAAAGATCTCATATGTACATTGTTGGGTTGGGGGGACTTTATGTACTTAGTGTTGCCCCCATCACTGATTTATTGTATGTATCACTGAGCTGTATCTGGCCCCTGGGCCCCTGGCCCCAAATTGAACTTTTTTTTTTTTAAATTGAGGGTATTTATTTAGTTATATTTTACTAAAAATTAATTTTTGGTTCTTGTTGGAAAATAAAAGGCCAGATAGTTTTATAGGTAGATTTCTATCTAATCATCTACTTGAATTCCTTCTTATTCTGACAATTTATATATTAGTATGTTTTTGTCATACTAATTGGGAATAATCAAAGTTTTGTTTGTGCTTTTTACATCATTGCTACTTTTCTTTTCTTTTTTCCTTATTCACTTGGGCTAAAGAAAGTGATGACAAAATAGTGTTTAGCCCCGTGAGATGGCTCAGCAAGTAACATTGGTTGCTGACCCACGATGCAAGCCTGGTGACCTGTATTGAGTCCCCTGAACCCACATAGCAGTGACAGGAAATGACAGGCTTCCACAGAGCTGTCCTCTGGCTGCTACAGGCATGCCATGGCAGGCCCACGCACACAGTCATCATAAATCAAATTTCAAACAGTGATGTAGTTCCCTCATTCTTTAAAGAAAATGCCCCCATATCTCACTGTTTAATTACTTGCTATCTAGAAGCAGCCCTTCATAAAACAGAAACTGTGATGATACTCTGTGGTTCTTATTCTTTTGTTGTAATGTTTAAATCTGACTTGCATTTATTAGATGTTTAGTCTTTTAAAACATGTTGCTAGATTCAATTTTTTAAAATATCTTACTGAAGATTTCTATCCTTAATCAAGGTATATTGGTCTATACTTTTTTTTTATTACATTTTGTTTTGTTTTGTTTTTGTTTTTCGAGACAGGGTTTCTCTGTGTAGCTTTGCGCCTTTCCTGGAACTCACTTGGTAGCCCAGGCTGGCCTCGAACTCACAGAGATCCGCCTGGGTCTGCCTCCCGAGTGCTGGGATTAAAGGCGTGCACCACCACCGCCCGGCTGGTCTATACTTTTTACAGTTTGTTATCTCTGCAAGATTTTGTCTTGGAGTTGGTCCCAGTTCAGGAAAGTGATCTGAAGGCTGTACATCCCCCCCCCTCTCTCTCTCTGTGTGTGTGTGTGTGTGTGTGTGTGTGTGTGCGAGAGAGAGAGTGAGAGAGAGAGAGAGAGAGAGAGAGAGAGAGAGAGAGGTAATGTTTAATACTTAGGTGACTCTTTGTTGGAGATTCTGGAAACATTCTGACTTCTTAGAGCAGTGGGGACTGAGTATTTTTCTATCATGTTAGTCCTAAGAAGCTGTATTTTCTTAGGAATTATTGCTGCTCTCTAACTTTTATATTTGTTGGCAAAAATTAATGCAGGACATCGCTTGTGTTGCTGCTGGTTTTGTAGTGATGGCTCCAGTTTTCCAGGAATGCAATATCATTTCCTAACTCTTTCCTGAACATTACCAGACATTTCTATGTGTTTTATTCTTTTTAATGTTTGAATTTCCAGGGTTTTTTTTGATGTGTTCTTTCATCTTCATGTTTCATTATACTTTAATTTTACTGTCTTTCCTCATTGTCTCCCATTGGGAAATTGTTTCTTCAGGTTTTTGATAGTGTAAGCTGAGCCCATTCCCTTTCATGCCTTTGTTCTTTCTGTTGAAAGCACCAAAGCTCATTACTTCAAACTGTTGTTTTTGATGACTGTAAAGAATTTGATGTTTGCTAGTTTTATAAATTTTATGTTGTTCTTATCTTTGACTCTTTGCTGATTTTCTCTTTCCCACATAGATTGGAATTTTATTCACTTTTCGTGACTTCTCACTTAAACACATTGTAATATTATTCATTCTTTTGCAAAACTGCAGGATATTTAAAGTTACTTTTTATGTTTCTTAGTTCTGTTATAACCAAAATGTTCTAGTATTCTACAAAAATATTTCCATATTCCTATATTAGAAATTTAAAATTAAATTCACCATTTTGCAAAAATGAAAAACCTTAGATTGAAGATATTAAACCACCCACCTCAGTTGTGCAGTGAGAAAAGAACGAGGGATGTTTGAAGTTGGTCTTGGGTTGTGTGGTCCTAACATGTATGTTTAAATCACTAGAATTCCTAAGTCACTCCTGAGTACCTTTCAAGTGATGAAACTGACAGTATCCACCTCCAAAAGTGACTGAGGAACTAGTGTTCAGTTACCAGTGAGATGGGCCAGTGGGTTAAGATACTTGCTGCCAAGTATGAAAGCTTAAGTTCAGAACCCACTGGGGGGAAGGAGAGAACCAACTTCCACAAGTTACCCTCTGACTCCCACACTTCCACACATGTGTGGGCTCTCACAGCATACATGCATACAAAACAAAGAAACAAAAACTAGTTAATAGACATGGCTAGAGGGAAAGGTGGGTTTCTTGGGTCACTTTCTGTCTTGTATTTTTTTCTTCACGTTATTCTTTCTCAATGGATTCCCACAGTTGCTACCCGTGTATCCTTTCAGCAGAGCTGCTTCCTTTCTGATGCTTTAGATTCTAGCTACCAGAAGGTTTTATTTTAAAATAACGTCCATAAAATAACGTCCATCTTTGTGTATGTGAGGAAAAAATAGGGCTGGCAGGGCTAAGTGGTTTGTGTGAGTGAACAAAGATAGGAATGGGGGATAGTAACTGAATAGCTTACAGATCGCCCAGGGTTGCTTGACAAGTAGGATTATTTTTTAGCATGGTCAGAATTGACACACTGGAATATTCTTCAGTTATTAGGGAACTTGAGGCAAGGTCACATATCTCAGAAGTAAGAATGACAGCCAAGCAGAGAACAGGAGACTCGGCCCTGGACTCCATTTAGTGTAAACAAGAAAACAAGTGTTTTCTTACCCACACCCCAAGTGTTTTGTTCTGTTTTAAGATCTTTATAGTATGAATGCATTTCCAGGTAGTAAAAGATTGGTGACTTAATTGTCAAGTTGTTTTCTAAACACATGATGTGTTTTTAAGGGTGACGGCTAATCTGGACCAAGAGTGCACTTTAATGCCAGGGCTGATGTTAATACGGACAAGCTTTCATGGTGTTCTCATTAATAAGTATACTGAGTATAATAATTAAGATAATTGAGCATATTTTATCAGCAAGAATGACAGTGTCCTCATGTAGGACAGACATTTGGGTGGTGTAATGGAAAAGTTGGACAGATACCATTAAATTAAAACATATAATTTTAATATAATTCATGGCAGGATGAAAATGTTTTAACCATTCTAGGGAAAGGACACACAGTAAAAACACTTGAAAAACTCAGTTTGGGTGTTGTAAATTGGAAGGACATTAACAGTTTACATAGTGAATACTCTTGTTTGTAATAGAAGGACTAGAGTACTATCTTAGACAAATATCTGGACTATGGACTATTTCAAAGGATGGGCCTGCTTTTCCATTTTAGTATCATATTGAAGCTAACATTATGTCTATATATTGCTGAAAAGCTGTGATCTTTTGGTTTACCAATAATTATTAGGAAAAATGAATTTTAGTGAGCATGTTTAATGAGAATTTAAATAACAGTGTTTGTAAATCCTACTCTCTTAATGTTAAACACCCCCAAATCAGCCATGTTTCTTAAAGTTGTTTGTAGCTAGAGTTTTCCTGCCTGGCCCACGGTCAGGATAAATCTCTTTCACCTGCCAGTCCCACAGCCGCTCAGACCCAACCAAGTAAACACAGAGACTTACATTGCTTACAAACTGTATGGCCGTGGCAGGCTTCTTGCTAACTGTCCTTATAGATTATATCAATCCATTTCTATAAATCTATACCTTGCCACATGGCTCGTGGCTTACCGGCATCTTCACAAGCTGCTTGTCATGGTGGCGGCTGGCAGTCAGTCAGTGACTCCCTCTGCCTTCCTGTTCTTTTAATTCTCTCTGTTAGCCCCACCTATACTTCCTGCCTAGCCACTGCCAATCAGTGTTTTATTAGCAACACATTTGCCATACAGAACATTCCACAGCAGTTGTTAGCTCCTTCATTTCAATAAATGTGTATTTTGTATCAGCATTCTTCTGTTTAAGTCTCTGAAACCTTAGGGGAAGGGAACAAGTCTGAACCCTAAGGGAGCCCTTGGGCCTCTACCCAGCGCTTGCCCAGATGTTGACACCTGCCCAGATGTTGACACCTGCATTACTGCAGACATGGCTTTGTCTGTGAGCCTGCTGCCAGACACACTGCCCAGGAGAAAACAGCAACAGATGGTGACATTTTTATGGGAAAGAGAGTCTATCTAACTTCCCATGTGCACTGCATAGATACTTCTCATGTGCACTGCCCAGATACTTCTCATGTGTACTGCACAGGTACTTCTCATGTGCACTGCCCAGATACTTCTCATGTG